>JADLZN010001628.1:0-37593 GCA_018155175.1 Sinocyclocheilus anophthalmus
GACACTGCTAATAATCCTTTGTTGTTAAATAGCTGAAGTACTAAAAGCAAACCATCATTAAACCACTGATCAAAAAATAAAGTTCTATTTTTGTATAGAATGTTTTGATTGTCCAGATAAAGAATTTATGGGGGTGAAGTTATGTTTATATATTAAAGCCCATGTTAAAAGTACCTGTTGGTGGCAATTTGAAAGTTTAATAGGAATTTTTGATATGTTGTAATTGCACATCAATAAGAATAAGAATACCTCTGATATGTGAAAGAGCTTGTTGTGGCAAAATGTTCCAAATCAAAACTTGGATTTTTTTAAAAAACGATTAAGCAGATTTATTTTGAAAGTATAATTTAAAGAACTAAAATCAATAAAATTTAAGCCACCTTTTTTATAAGAATTTAGTATAACAGATGTTTTCATATAATGACATTTGTTTTTCCAGACAAAATCTGAGTTCTATCAGTCAATTTACATGTGGGTTTATCTACATAAAGAGATTGGGCCGCATAAGAAAGACGTGAGAGTCCCTCGGCTTTAGTGAGCAAAACTCTTTACATGCATCTTTACAATTACATTTTTTCTCTGTTTTTTCAATAATCAGATTAACATTTTTAGCACATCTATTTATATCTTTAGTTATTTCTATACCTAGATATTTTACTGTAAATATATTAAAACTTAATTTCTGATTAGTAATATGCATGCTAAGGACTTAATTTGGCCAACTTTAAAGGTGATTTTCTAATATTTCGATTTTTTTGCACCCTCAGATTCCATATTTTCAAATAGTTGTATCTCGGCAAAAATGTTGTCCTATCCTAACAAACCTTACATCAATGTAAAGCTTATTTATTCAGCTTTCTATTTATTTAGTGTATAAAGGTGGTTTTGGGGTCCAGGGTCATAAATAACAGTAGTTCGTTTCAACCTTGCTATACTAAATAAATTCACACTTTTAAAGTAACAGTTTGATCTTTCTGACATGAGGGTGTGATATTATATATATATACACACACCCATACACCCCCATTTACGGGGCTGACGAGACGTGAGACTTGCGGATCCATTCGCATAGCTTTTTATTGGAGAAGACAGAGACGTGGTCATACCGCAGGCAGGGGTCAGATGATGGCAAACAGGTATATGGTGGGCAAAAATACAAGAATAGTCCTAGGGCTAGCGCAGGTCTACGATCGGCAGACAGAATCAAAAGGGACAAGACAAAAGGGGTGAATCCAGGGAACCAGGCGAAGATCAGAAACCGATAAGGCTAAGGCTAAGCTATGACTAGGGCTAAGCTGGGCTAAGGCAAATGCCTAGGCTCGTAGGTATCTATCTCTAGGGGAGTGATAAATGCTGAAAGAAAAAAAAAAAAAAAAAAAAAAAAAAAAAAAAAAAAAAAAAAAACAATACTCTCCATGGAGGATCCGAGTGAGTGTTAAATAGTGAGGGAGTGATATTAAACAGCTGTGCTTCGTGCTGAGTGCATCAGTTGTGGCATGCTGATGGAAATGTAGTCCGGGGTGATGTGCAAGAGTGTGTAGTGCGAGAGTCAATGAAAGTGGAAGTTCATGGACCGGATTCGTGACGGAGCCCCCCCCAAGGAGCGGCTTCCAAACGCTCAAAACCCTTTACGATTCCGGAGGTCGGTGGAGTGGAGGCGGAACAGGGGGAGGGACGGAGGGCCAGGTCCAAGGATAGGAAAGACCAGGGACTGAGGCAGAGCCGGCGGAGCTGAGGACCACCACAGCAGAGCAAACGGGACCGAAGATCCACACGGCGGAGCAGAAGACCACCAGAACCAGACAGTATACCACCACGGCGGGGCAGAGGACCACCACGGCGGGGCAGAGGACCATCACGGCGGAGCAGAGGACCACCAAAGCCGGACAGTAGACCACCACGGCGGAGCTGAGGACCACCAGAGCCAGACAGTAGACCACCACTGCGGAGCAGAGGACCCCCACGGCGGAGGGCCACCATGGCGGAGCAGAGGACCACCACAGCCAGACAGTAGACCACAACGGCGGAGCAGAATACCACCAGAGCCAGACAGTAGACCACCACGGCTAGGCAGATTACCCGCCCCCCCCCCCAACCAGAACGACAGTACCCACCACGGCGGAGCATAAGACCACCAGAGCCAGACAGCAGACAACCACGGCCGGGCAGAAGACCACCACGGCGGAGCAGAAAACCCCCTTGGTGAACCACACCGATCAGGAGACCATGGCGGGGACTGTAACAACGAGACAGCAGAGACAGACAACACAGACAGAAAATTGGGGTTGATAGACAAGACTGAGCACTCAGGGGCAACCTCCCTGGCAGACACAAAGAACACAAAGAATTCACAAACGGCCTCCATAGCCAGGACAGGACAGGATGAGGACTCCCCGACGGCCTCTATAGCCGTGACAGGACGAGCAGAGAGATCGCAAACGGCCTCCATAGCCATGACAGGACAAACAGGGAGTTCGCAAACGGCCTCTACAGCTGTGACAGACGAGCAGGGAGCTCGCAAACGGCCTCTTTAGCTGTGACAGGATGAGCAGGGAGCTCACAAATGGCCTCTATAGCTGTTACAGGACGAGCAGGGAGCTCGCAAACGTCCTCTATAGCTGTGACAGGACGAGCATTGAGCTTGCAAACGGCCTCTATAGCTGTGATAGGATGAGCAGGAAGCTAGCATACGGCCTCTATAGCTGTGACAGGACGTGCAGGGAGCTCGCAAACGGCCTCTATCGCTGTGACAGGACGAGCAGGGAGCTCACAAACGGCCTCCATAGCCGTGACAAGACAAGCAGGGAGTTCGCAAACGGCCTCCATAGCCGTGACAGGACAAGAAAAAAAAAAAAGGGGGAGCTCGCAACGGTCTCTAACTGGGACATGACGAACAGGGAGTTTGCAAACAGTCTCCTTGGCCGGAACAGGACAAGCAGAGTTCATAGGCGGCCTCCTTGGCCGGAACAGGACAGTCAGAGAGTTCTAGCCGGCCTCCTTGGCCGGAACAGGACAGGCAGGAAGTGCGTTGCTGGGCGCCACCACCACGCAAGGAACTGAGACAAGTGTCGCCATCTCGGGAGGTTCTGCAGCCTGCGCCGCCACCTCTGAAGAGACTTCAGTGGACACCGTGGCCTCTGGGAGCACGGCAGTGGACACCGCTACCTCGGGAGGTTCTGGAGCGTAAGCCGCCAGCTCTGGAGATGTCGTAGCCGATGCCGGTGCTTCTAGCAAATCAGCGGTGGAGTATGTGGCCCAGATACACCATAAAGCAACCCTCCATATGGGAAGTGCTGCATACAGTGGAATGAGTTCAGGAACAGGAGGGCTAAAGTGAGTGGGTTTGGGGATACCAGCTGCGCGTGCAGACACCAGCGGTGCATCCCTCACACTGGACACCAGACTGGGGTACCGACGGACCGACCCCGACAATCTGGGTGCAACAGACAGGACGTGACATGACTCTGGATGATCAGCTGTGATGTGACGTGACTCTGGATGAATAGCTGAGACGTGTTGAGACTCTAGAAGGTCAGCTGTGATGTGACGTGGCTCTGGACGAACAGCTGGGACTGTACTGGACTCTAGAAGGTCAGCTGTGATGTGACGTGGCTCTGGATGAACAGCTGAGACGTGACAAGGCTCTGGATGAACAGCTGAGACGTGACAAGGCTCTGGATGAACAGCTGAGACATGATGAGGCTTTGGCAGATCAGCTGAGACTTGACTGGACTCTGAAGACAGTTGTGACTTGACTTGACTCATGAATATCAGCTGCGACTTGACTTGACTCATGAAGATTAGCAGTGACCTGACTTGACTCATGAAGATCAGCTGTGTCTTGACTTGACTCATGAAGATCAGCGGTGACTAGACTTGACTCGTGATAATGAATTGCAACCTGACCTGACTCATGACAATCAACTGTGACCTGACTTGACTCATGAACAACAACTGTGACTTGACTTGCCTCATGACGATCAACGGTAACTTGTTTTTGCCCCATGATATCAACTGTGACTTGCCTACTCATAACCAAAACCGTGCTTGCTCGGCCCCATGATGATCAACTGTGACTTGACTAGAATCATAACTATCAACTGTGACTTGACTAGAATCATAACTATCAGCTGTGAATTGACTAGACTCGTGATCATAAACTGTGAATTGATTTGACTCGTGATGATCAGCGGTGACTTGACTTGACGGGGCGCTGTTGTGTCCGCCGTTTTGTGATCAGGCTCCTCTGTCGCCGTCATCTTGTGAGCATGCTCTGATACAGTCATCACTTCAGTCACAGACATGGTGTCGCTTCCTTCCTCTGCGACACCCACCGTGAACGCTGAACCAGTAGTCAGCAAGGCATAGTCAATAAAGTCTTTTAAGCTATAGTTGCATTCACTCCTTGGCATATGAGATTTCGTGGGTTCATTGAGTCCAAAACTGAACAAGTCTTTAAATAAAATTTCATTATATAGGGGTACCTGGTAAGTTAGTTCACAGAACCGGTGAACATACTCCTCAATCGAACGACCTCCCTGTCGAAGATGTAGTAGCTCGGTGACTGGGTCCATACCAGGCCAGAGTCCACTGAGAAAGCTGCTGGATTCTTGTGTGGCCGAGTATTCTGTTACGTGGGCTGACGAGACGTGAGCCTTGCGGATCCATTCGCAGAGCTTTTTTATTGGAGAAGACAGAGACGTGGTCATACAGCAGGCAGGGGTCAGATGATGGCAAACATGTATATGGTGGGCAAAACACAAGAATAGTCTAGGGCTAGCGCAGGTCGACGATCGGCAGACAGAATCAAAAGGGGCAAGACAAAGGGGTGAATCCAGGGAACCAGGCGAAGATCAGAAACCGAGAAGGCTAGGCTAAGGGCTAGGGCTAAGGCTAGGGCTAAGACTAGGGCTAATGACTAGGGCAAAGGCAAATGACTAGGGCTAATTTGACGAGGGCTAATGACTAGGGCTCCGGAAGGTAGCTATCTCTAGGGGAGTGATAAATGCTGAAACAATACTCGTCAGAGGGAAGGGATCAGAGTGAGTGTTAAATAGTGAGGGATTGATATGAAACAGCTGGGTGCAATCATTGTAAACAGGTGTGTGCAATTCGTGCTGAGTGCAATCAGTGCAATGCATGATGGGAAAAGTAGTCCAGGGTGATGTGCAACAGTGTGCAGTGCAAGAGTCAATGAATAGGAGTTCTGGACCGGATTCGTGACCCAGCACATATTTATATATACTATATAAGATATTATATATCTATATATATTATATATATATGTTGTGTGTGTTTGTGTGTTGTGTGTGGGTGTATTTTACTTTTATATAGCTTTGTAAATATTTACAGGCTCAGCAGTTATTAACCATTTTGGCATCGACTTTCAATCCCATTACAATCAACCTCAAAACATTTTTTTCAAAATATGATGTGTGATTGATTATGAGACCAATACTAAATTTTAGAAATTCCAAAACTATTCTGAAAGGGTGTATCACTTTAGGGTTTGGCTATTGATGCATGCAGCTTTAGAACTGAGGTATCTCAACTGGAAAAGCCCATACATGTTGGTCACTAATCTGAATATTAGTGGACTTACAATATCTATGGCAGTTATGGACCTAGCACTTTGGAGCCGAGGAGGAAAAATATGATTTCTAAATCTGCTTTCTGAAATACTAAATGGCACCATTTCATAGAATGACACAGCTTCCGGAAAATGGGCCATATTAAAAAATACTTAGTTTTAGGAAAAAGGGTGAAAGAAAGTCATGAGTCATATTTTGACTACATGTACTCTCATAGATATCTAGAATCTACAGGAAGCTACCAGAAGAAATTATGATGTCAATATTGCAAAGAGTGGAGAGCAAATATCTAATGCTGCATGTTCATGGTATTGTATTCCCATCCTCCATCCTATTCAGATATATTAGTGGATAGAGGTCTAGCTATCACTAAATTATTCAGGAAGCTATTTTGTCCATGTATGTGTATGTGTGTGTGTGTTTGTGAAACAGCACAACTCTTGTGGCTGGCCCCTCTTTATGGCACATTGCCCCAGTGTCCCATACCATATCAAGTGTTTCAGTATATGCCACTGGCAGGATCTTCATAGAAGCAGTGACCAGACAGTGGCAGAGAGAAAGATACCACACTAATGCCATAGTTATCCTTACATCTAGCCATCAAAGTGGATGAAATGTTATTGTGTCTTTGTGCTGGACAAATAGAATTGCACATTATGGGTTCCCCTGTGTGCTTGAGCTACTAATGGCCCTAATGTTAACAGAGTAATGTGCTGGCTTTTGGGGGGCCAGTTATTGGGGCTTTATTTAGGAGACTGTGATGGGTAATCTGTGCATTTCCTGCAGATGAAATCCCGTCCACTCAGCCTGTCTACCTCTGAGTCTGTATACTCTTCTCCTGATCTCTGCCCTTTGAGATCCATTAGCATAATGCTAGCCATCAATAATGCATGTCTATGCATTATGACAGACGGACGATGTGTGGGGGTGTTCTCAACTGTACAAGTCATGGAGTGTATGTGTCAATCAACATTAGGACTAAAGTGCTGCGGTAACGTTCTGTCAATAGCTTTTGTTTTGCAGTTTCCAAAAAAAGGACACATACTCTGACAGTACGTAATTTACTATTTTAGTATGAACTGGTAATATAATATGATAACTATGGTCTTAAAAAATATAGCTGATAATAGTCATGTCTTCAGATGCAAAACAGTAGATATGAGACTGAAGACATGTTTGAAGTTGTGTTCAACCGAAATGGGTTATTAATAGCTTGTGCGATATAGATATTATTAGCCAAAAAATAAATAATGATCCTGAAATTATTTAGCTTTAAGAGCTATTTCTACTTGATCTAACCCCAGAAAAAATATTTTTGTTGGTTGCAACTGGATGTGATTGATTCAGAAATGTATTTGTTATTTATTATTCTTTTTTATTGAACTATTTTTAAAACCAGTTAGTTTAGATATTACCACTTGATGCACTTTTTTTTCAATGCAAAACGTCTGAATTAACTTGTACACAATAATTACTCAAAATGTACTTATTGGATGAATAATGAAAGTTGACATGTCCTGAGGTGTGACATGCGTTTCCTCATTTAAAACTATTAATATAACATTATTATGCAAGCAGCTTGTATGAACTCAAATGAATTGAAAGAGGTTTTTTTTTTTTTACTTTCGCTAAATCAATGTGTTAATGCGTCAACTATTTACTGTTGAGTGAATAGAAACAATAGCTTCATTCTTTGCAAGAAACTCTGATCTGTTACTATGATGTGGTTAAAAAAAAGAAAGTCACATAAAGTCATTAAATAACGTCAACAAAGTCATAGTTTAACATTTAGAGTGTATTCAGATTGGATTTCATACAGTTACCGAGTACATCTTTAACATTTACATCTACACCAAGCTGACTTTTAAAATTCAGCTGAGCAATTTTAGCACACCCATAACCCAAACTACATAACCCTTGTGAAGAAGTACACTTTAACTGTCACGTTGTGGCTGTGCCAGGGAACAGGCAGGACGACGAGGATGCAGGATACAAGAACACTTTAATAAATTCACAATAGGCACGCACAGGGTAACATTCACAATAACTGACAAACTAGAATACAAGAGACAGGAACTGATATAGGGCAGATAACGAGGGGCAGATAGGTGAGCACAATGAGGTGATTAACTTATAATGAGAACAGGAACAACCAAATACGGACACAGAGGGAGAAACCATAATAGACAGTCCACAGGGAAGTCCTCCCGGAAGGCGCGACCCGTGCCGTAACCGTATCATCGGGGAGGGGGGGTGGGCGCCCTGGGCCTCCAGGGTGGATCTGGAAGCCATGGCGGAGCCGGATACTCGGGAGGCCATGGTGGAGCAGGGACCTCGGGAGGCCGCGGCGGAGTAGGATACTTGGGAGGCCATGGCGGAGCCTGATACTCGGGGGGCCATGGTGGATCAGGGGCCTCGGGAGGCCACGGCGGATCAGGGACCTCGGGAGGCCACGGCGGAGCAGGGACCTCGGGAGGCCGTGGCGGAGCAGGGACCTCGGGAGGCCACGGCGGAGCAGGGGACTCGGGAGGCCGTGGTAGATCCTCCGTGGCCTTGGCTGGCTCGGCCACGGGTGTATGGCCCCCCCCAAAATCTTCTTGGGGAAATTCCGGAATCCTGGGGGTCGCTCTGGAGGAGCGGGCTCTGGTCGGCGCTCTGGAGGAGCGGGCACTTGGGGGCGCTCTGGGGCTGGAGCCGACACGGGAGCGAGCTCTGGGGCTGGAGCCGTCACGGGAGCGAGCTCTGGGGCTGGAGCCGTCACGGGAGTGAGCTCTGGGGCTGGAGCCGTCACGGGGGCGAGCTCTGGGGCTGGAGCCGTCACGGGAGCGAGCTCTGGGGCTGGAGCCGTCACGGGAGCGAGCTCTGGGGCTGGAGCCGTCACGGGAGCGAGCTCTGGGGCTGGAGCAGTCACGGGAGCGAGCTCTGGGGCTGGAGCCGTCACGGGAGCGAGCTCTGGGGCTGGAGCTCTTTCTGGGCTTAACTGGGGATCCGGAGCCCTTCCTGGGCTTGACTGGGGATCCGGAGCCCTTCCTGGGCTGAACTGGGGATCAGGGGCCCTTCCTGGGCTTGACTGGGGACAGAGCCCTCCGGGCTGTTACTCGGGAACAGGAGCCCTTCCTGGGCTTAACTCGGGAACAGGAGCCCTTCCTGGGCTTAACTCGGGAACAGGAGCCCTTCCTGGGCTTAACTCGGGAACAGGAGCCCTCCGTGGGCTTAACTCGGGAACAGGAGCCCTCCGTGGGCTTAACTCGGGAAAAGGAGCCCTCTGTGGGCTTAACTCGGGAACAGGAGCCCTTCCTGGGCTTAACTCGGGAACAGCCCGCACCTCTGGGCTGAGGACAGAGACGGTGCTGGGATGAGATGGGTAACCGGAACGTTTGGATGGGTATGTGGAGGGTCCGGGCGAGGGGTGAGCTGGTGAGGTGGGGTGGTTTTCGGGAGGGACTGGATTCGTGACAGAGGCTGGCGGGCTTGAGAGAGCTGGTTTCAGGATGCCAGCTGCCTGTGCCGACACCAGCGGTGGGTCCTCCACGCTGGAAGCCAGTCTGGGATACAGCCGAACAGTCCTTGATCTGGTACAACAGGAAGTGACGGGATTTAGAGCAACCAGACGTCATGTGACGTGACTCTGGATGATCAGCTGAGATCTGACTAGACTCATGACTATCAGCTGTGACTAGACTTGACTCATGAAGATCAAATTCTTCCACCTCCCGATTAACGCCATTCAGATACCGGACCTGATTAACCAGCTCGATCAGGGGAAAGCTATACGTGGGAACTGCACTGCTGATGACGTCATCATCCAGCCCCAGCCGAAAACAGACCCAGAGGACAGAATCCAACCAGCTCACCTGGTGAGAGAGCTCTAGGAACTCCTCCACATACCTCTCCAAATCCCGACCACCCTGCCGCAGACACCAAAGCCTGTCCTCAGCCGTTGACATCTCGTTTCTTTTTGGTCAGTTATTCTGTCACGTTGTGGCTGTGCCAGGGAACAGGCAGGACGACGAGGATGAAGGACACAAGAACACTTTAATGAATACACGATAGGAGCACACGCACAGGGTAACATTAACAATAACTGACAAACTCGAACACAATGGACAGAAACTGATATAAGGTGGATAACGAGGGGCAGACAGGTGAGCACAATGATGTGAATTACTAATAAGATAACAGGAACACCAAATAGGACACAGAGGGAGAAACCCTCTGTAGAAAAAAAAAAAAAAGTATCTCTCTTTATTTATTCCTTCTCTTTCTAGCTTGTACGTATTTGAACAACATGTCTAAGAACTTTGTATTACAACCACTTCTTGTGTCTGTTTGCCTCTTTAATAAGAATCGCTTTATGTATCCCCCAATTGTAATCGCTTTGTATAAAAGCGTCTGCTACATGACTAAATGTAAATGTAAAAATGTAAATGTAAACCCTACATACAGTCCCCTGGTGTGACATTAACAACTCAGACACAAATACTTATTACATAAATAATATACTTTAAAAGAATATACTTGAGTGTGAACTGAATGTAATGTTTTTGGACACTGAATTGCATGTTATTTGCAATTAAATGAAAATATATTATAGAGTAAATTTATATTAAATGCAATTAGATTGCTTTTTTGTTTCAGTGTTGAGTTGTTGTTGTTTTTTGGACCCACTTAATTAAGATTTTAAATCTTTATGTAGGACTGTATAATTTTATATGTAATTTCAGAATTACTATTATTGTCCTATATATTGAAATATGGTTAAAGTGAACTGCATTTATGTGAACACATTTATGGTAACTAAAATATAAGTTGTCACTTCTATTGAAACCTGTATGTCATGTATTTAAATAAATTTACAATTACACATTTGTAATGATTAAGTTGCAATTTAGTATTTTAGTCAACACATCAAGTATACTTCTTTTAAAAGATTTTTAAATATACTTTAAGTAACAACTTTTTATATTAATATGACAAATTACTTTTACATGTACTTAAGTGTGTTAGGAAACAGTCATGAAAGTGAACTCTTAGTACACTTAAGTGGCATTTTATTTCATTAATATTATATTAATACAGTTTTTTAATATACTTTTAAGTTTTGAAGTACACTGCAAGTGCACATTCAATGCAATTAAGCACACTTGTTTTTCACAAGTGAACCCAAAATATATTTTAATCATAAATGTCTTATCATATTAAACTAAACTATGATAGTGTTTACCATTCACTCTGTAAAATCACTACATCAGAGTTCCAGCATTAGAATTATCAACAAAAGTTTGCTAAATACCAAAGCTAAAGAGTCATGAATTCATCTAAAGTTCAATAATGGGAGCCTGTAGCGACAACTGCAAGTAAACAGAAGGCACATGAAGGTTAACTTCAGAATCTCCCTGCGGGCTACAGGCGGTAACATTAATCGGAAGGTAACTGGGTGGAGCCATCCGCTTTACAGAGTCACCCATAAATAATGTTATTGTGCTGTAGTGCTGATAGCTACGTCCTAAACTCACACCATTGGTTGAGCCAATGTTGCTGTGTTGGGCTTGTCAGGACACTGAATTCTTTTCTTTTTCTTTTTTTTTCTTTGATAGAGAAGGTATTGACCTTGTGTGGAGGTAAGTGGTGAATATACACACCTGGTTCTTTGACATTACACAGCGCTTAAGTGTCAGGAATTAATATGGGCCAGTTAGCTTAAATAATCACTTCTTAAACAGCTGTTTTCATTCCAGTACCATCCCAAATGCTACTTTTACATGTCAACACATTATTGCTGAAGTGCTGTCAAGCAGCATTAGGTGACTTATGAGGCTGTGAAAGGAACAGTTTGGGGTTTTCAGCACCTAATGGTTAAGTTGATGGATGAGGAACGCAGATCCCAGCACAGGCCCTTAGGGAAGGCCTGGCGAAGAGATGGGAATTACAGAAGAAAGAATGTTTAGGGTTGTAGTGAATGACAGGAGGTCTTGGTGGACATGCCATTCTGTGACCTTCACCCAAGGCTACTAAATATTAACCAAAAAAGTAATAAGCACAGAACTCAAGAGTAGGTTAGTTTAGGTTATCTGTCTGTGTGATTAATATGTTGAATGAACATTTATACAAAATCATCCTATAAAATCACAAATGTAATCTCTTTAATATCTCCTAGACACCAGTAAGGTTAGATGCACAGCACATTTAGCTGAATTCTCCTACTTCTCAGATTTTCTCCAGAGAATGTTCTCATTCTCCTCTCAGTCCATATGATCTGATCAGTTATGTCATCTATGATCATTTTATAGCTCTATACTCTTAATGTAGGTCAACAAGTGTTTCATTTGTGTCTATTCTTATTTCTCCTAATGCATTTTAGAAGAAACATTCAGACATACAGTGTACAACATTCATTTGTTTTTTGTTTTTTAAGTGAATAAAATGTTTACTAAAATATATTATCATCATAACAATTTCAGTGAAAAGTTTCATTTAAAAAACACCAACAATTGCAGAATGTCCAGAGCCGCATGATCAATGAGCCAAATTCGATTTTTATATTGCGTCTTTTTGACATAACTTTAAAATGTTTTAAAACACTATATCTTCCTGTTTATGTGAAATGCATTTAAATGAAAGAAAAAAATACAATTTTGAATTGTTATTCTCAGACTTTTGGGCCTCATTGTAGCTGTCCATACATAAATGAAAGATAAGACTCTGAGTTATGAAAGACCAATTAAATTATGACTGTGTTTAACACATTTAAGTACAGTTTTTAAAAGTGCACTTTGTAATAATGTCGAATAAAAAATATTACCTTAGAGTTTTTATGTTTTAATAATCTTGTGCCATACTTTTAAAAAGTACACTTATTTTGATGTGTTGACTAACATACTAATGCACATATAAAGTATTTGATTATGAATTTAACTGTAGTGTGTTATTCAATATTGCACACACACATACACACATATATAATGTATTGTATTTAATTATACTGTGTATATATATATATTATTGTATAGTAACACTATACAATAAGGTATCATTTGTTAACATTAGTTAGTGTATTAAGTAGTTATTAGTTAACTGTATTAACAGTTATTCATTGTTTGTTCATGTTAGTTCACAGTGCATTAACTAATTTTAACAAATACAACTTTTCTTTTTAATAATGTATTAGTAAATGTTGAAATGCTGTAGAAGTATTGCTCATGCTTGGTTCATGCTTACGAATACAGTTACTACTTGGTAACTATGACCCTATTGTAAAGTGTTACCGGTCACGCCTTATTTTAAGGTCCAATTCTCGCTATTAACAAACAGTTAATTATGACTTTTGCCTCAATAAACTCCTAATTTGCTGTTTATTAATAGTTAGTAAGGTAGTTGTTAAGTTTAGGTATTGGGTAGGATTAGGGATGTAGAATAAGGCATTAATATGTGCTTTATAAGTATTAATAAACAACCAATATGCTAGTAATATACATGCTAGTTAATAGTGAGAATTGGCCCCTATACTAAAGTGTTACCGTTACCATATATAATATTGTATATAATATATATTACTAGTTACAGTTTTTTTTTTTTTTTAAGGAGGCATGAAACTCTACATAAATACTGTACGTACTAAAAGATGACTATTTTTGATCACATTTCTGGCTATTTTATTTCATTTATCCTCTTCTCCTATCTTTTCTTGTTCACTGGCATCATGAACAGACTGTGTGGGAGATGGTGGGATTCTTGGAAGTGGTGGGATTCTGCCAAGCTCTGGACCAAGCCTTGGCTCAGGACCAGCCTCTGTAAAAAAAAATCTATCCCCCAAACCTTGGTACAAACACTCTGTTACGTGACCCTGCCAGTACAACAAATGCATGTACCACTGGATTTTGCCTTAATTAATCTCACTTAGAGCTGTGAGTGAATGAAAACACTCAGATTGGTCTCTGAGCTCTCCAGACAATGTTTCGTCAAGTCTCATTTCCTAAAAGCATTTCCCCTTTAATTACTAATTACCGTTCACAGCTCAAAAGCCCTTTGCCTCCCCTCAAGTGAGAGTTCAGCACAGGAAATGGCATTTTAAATAAGGCAGCTGCTTCATTTTAGCAACGCTGCGGCCAACATCTCTGTGGATACTCACTGTCAAGACACGGTTCACACACTGTCTGTATCACTCCACAAGGCTTCACCATCCCTTCCCCAGGTGGGCATTGTTTGCAGCACTCCCCTCTGGTCGTGAATGCCCCTGAAGGACATGAGTCCTGTGTAGACAAGACTTCGCCCTATAGAGGTAGAGAGAAAGAGGGTACAATTAAAGTTGGCATGAAAAGAAAATTCAACGTGAATGAAACACGTGTATTTAAAAAAAAATTCCACTAGGACGTACGTCACAATAAGGAAGAAAAGATCTGCCGTTATTTCCATTATTTCCATTTTTCAGCAAAATTCTGTGAATGTGGATTACACATCAGATTCAAGTTTGTTGAACTTTACAATTTTTCTTTTAACTGTAACCTAGTATCTCGCAATTGTAACTTCATATTTTGCAAAGTCACTTTATATCTCACAATTGCAAGCATTTTCATCTCAAAGTCATTTTTGGAAGCCCCATACTTTGCACTTAAGTTTAAAAAGTTGTGTGTTGTGAATTTGGCAAAAAATAAAATGTAAAAACAACTTATTTTTCCACTAGCACAGCAAAATGAAAATCAAAGGATGCACATTATGGGCCTCATTAATGAAACGTGAGCAGAACAATTTTTTTGTTAATTGTTCATAAAATGTTCTTCTGTAAATTACAGGTTTCAATTCTATTGAATTCTGTTTCTGCCTCAGAATAAAACAGTAAAAATGTATCTGTGGCTGTATATCTTGCAATTGTAACTTTAATTCTCATAATTACGACTTTTTTCTCATTATTGTGACATCGTAATGGTAACATTGTCTCTCTTTATATCTCAAAGTGTGACTTTTTAAACATTTTTATTTACTTTTACTTTTCATTTACTTTTTTTTTTTTTACTTTTTCATTAGCCATGAACGGTTATTACATTATCCGTTATGAAATTTTCTGAACATTAAACACGCAATTCGCCGGGTTTACCAATATGAAGCTGCCTGGTGCTTCATGAATCGCTACACTATTGACAATGGACAATGGATCTACTTTGCCAATGAAATTTCACCAAAGCTTCACTAATGTGACTGCACCTTAATACTGTACCACCAGCCTCTGACTACCAATAGCAAGAAAGCATTTTATTACTTTATTATATATTTTATATTACATGGCTATAACATAAACTAACGTTTATTGACTAATTTTTAAAAAGGACAATCCCTTTGATTCACCAAATTCCTGCCTCAATAGGAAATATGCCTACAGATTAAAAAAAACAGCACTTATTAAGCAATTTCATGTCTTATAAAATAAAACACTATGGTACTGTTTCTTTGAATGGTCCGACATGTCAGCTTTTGGATCGACCAATGGTATTTGTTTGAGGCGGGATTTCCTTTTTGTCTGAACAATAGCAGGACCAGTAAGAGTGATTGGGAAACTATCCTTATTTTTGCAATTGTGTTGTTGCTCCAAGTGGCACAGAAATGACTTCAGCTTTAAGTATTATAACTACGGTTTAGATACTGGTAGAAGTTAGTGTAGCGTCCGCATTGTGAGCTAACCTAATATTACAGCTTTACAACATGAGAGATAGCAATTAAATCATACTTCTCATAAATCATAACATTTTGAACAGATAGTCATAGACGTGAAACCAGTGACCATTCAGACGTTTCCCACTCCCATGCCTTTGCTTTGGTTGAGTCTATCTCCAGGGGATGCAATCCCCGAAACTGACAACTTCCCACACAGACTCAGAGCCAAAAATACTATTTGTGTAACAAGACTTGTTGCAATATTTAGTCCTGATTATGTCTGATGCTGCCTATCAACAGCATTGCTTTGGAGAGATCAGAGAGCCTCAAAAGGGAATAAATGCGTTTTACCAGACTTTATCCTCATATACAGTAAATCTTCATGGACTGTTTAACCTGAATTCAATTCTCTCACAACAGCCTTTCATTTGAACATCCATCAGACTGTGTGATTGACGGGTACAGCATAAATATGGCAGCTGAACAGAGCCATTCTGTGTTTCCCCACGTGCCTCTTGTCCAAAGATTTGTATTTACGTTCACAAGGTAAAATAACAAAAAATTGATGATGCCTATAAGTCATTCTTGGAAGTCCCTACTTTGTACTCAAATAAAAAATTAAAAAATTAATTATTTTTCTTACTAATAAACATAGGAATGGTTTTAGCACTAGTGCAGCAGAATGAAAAGCAAATGATGTGCATTAGGGAACTCATTCATGAAACGTAACAAATTTCTGTGGTAATCGTTTATAAAAAGGTTCTTGGAAATGTAAATTAGAGTTTTAAATTATATGGCAGTTCTATGCGTTTTTGCCTTAGATTTAAAGACTTTACATCTTGTAATTATAACTTTAATTCTTAGAATTGAATCTCCCAATTGCAATTTTTTTATTTCTCACAAATGTGACTTAATATCTTGCAGTGTCACTCTATGGCTTACAATTGTGACCTTTTTCTTGTTATTGTGATCTTGTGGTTGCGACTTAATATCTCACAATGTGACCATTTTTTTTTAAAACTTCATTATGTAAACAAAATTATTAACAGCATTTAGGAATGCTTTATGCATTTTATTATTCTCATGATAAGAAATGGTGGTTCCCTTTTTCTAGATCCATGCAATTCAGGTGTGTATCCCATAAATAAGATTTTCCAACGTAACTTGAAGGCAGCATAAGCCTTAAAATAAAGCAGCTGTTGCATAACTGACGTCTGAGGGTGTAAAAAGAATGCCTAAAGTTGACTGGCTGAGTGTGTGGCTGTCAGAATAACGACGTTTGACACAAGTGTGAGGAATGACGTTTAAAAGAGTGAGAAGACAGAGATAAAGAGTTAAAGAAAGACAGATTTGATGATCCCCCCCAAGGCGTTTGTGAGTCAGCTGGAGTAGTGACAGAGCTGAGTGAGAAGAAGAGGAGGTTGGGAAAGCACAAATTAACATTCCCTTCGTTTCTACCTGTCCCTCATTACCCCCTGGCATGGGGCAACCTCCTCCTCCTCCTCCTTGCTCACATAAAAACACAAACACAACCCTACAGGAGCATTCCAACTCAGGTAAAGTTCCACAACCCCCAAAAGTTCAGCAGCCCATGACTCAAAGAGATAACTATAGAGATTTGCCCATCACACAATCTGTGCGCAATTATGAGGTTCCTTGATTACCATGTTTGTAGAATTGTGCGAAGGGTCACAAACAACGATGCATGTCATAGAACCTGTTTGCAATCACAATCATCCTGACAGGCGGCCAAGCTGCTGTAACTCGTGCAGCGCTGTTTAAGTAGATACAATCTGTAGCATTTCAGAACATGTTGACTTTCATTAATCATACTGCTAAGAGTGGTCCTAATGAAATGCATTCATCAACAACATTTGTCTGTCAAATTTTAGAGTAGTGTTTTACATTTTCTGAAGATACGTGAGTGGTGCTTGCCTTGCAAAAATCACCACCATGTGTTGAGTGTTTTTTGGCACTTTGCTATGTGATCGCTAACTCAAGAGACAGCTCTAGTATTATTATTATAAAATAATACAAAAATAATAATATTTATTATTACTTAGACATTATAAAATGATTTATATAGGACCATGATCATTTAGTTATACAAGAAACTATAAAAATATCAATATAATAATATTACTATTAATTATTAATTACCCATAAAATTGACCGCACCAATCAAAAGTTTGAATAATTAAGATTTTAATAAGCTTCTTGAAAAAAATTAATCTTATGCTCACTAAGTAAAACATCAATCTGTGAATATTATTACAATTAAAATATCTGTTTTCTATTTAAATATATATTTAAATGTAATTTATTTCTGTGATGGTAAAGCTGAATTTTCAGTATCCAGTACTCCAGTCTTCAGTGTCACATTATCTTTCAGAAATCATCAAGAATGCGATTTGGTGCGCGATTATTATCCTTTATTATATTGTGCTCATTCGCACTCATGGCTCTTATTATCATCCAATGTTACCAACATTCTGCTTCATCTTGTGAAACCGTGATCATTGTTGTAATGACTATATCTTTATAATAGAAATTTCAAAAGAACAGATTTATTTGAAATAGAAGCTTTTGTGACTTAACCAATTCTTTAATGGCACTATTTGATCACAAATGTGTCCCCTTGCCTGATAAATTGTATCATCTTTTTTTTTTTCCCCCCCAAATTCTGATGCATTTATTAATATGCCATGTAAAACGATAAGTTCTGATTATATGCTTGATTTTAGGTGTCACTAACCCTCAAATCACTAACCCTTAGTATGAGGCGAGCAATAGTAATAGTGATGTTTCTGAAAAAGGTACAGGTGTAGATAGGAACAGGAATGACAAGTATGCCAAAGTTCTCCTTTATTTTACTGAGAATCTGCACTTACACTCACACCATTTTATCACCTATGTGATTTATAGGGAGATGTCTTGACACATTTGGCACATTGAAAAACCAAAGAATGATTGGCAAAAAATATGATACGCATATCATGTGGATGTATTTGTCAGTTCTGCAGAATGTTTTTCCCTCCTGTTCTGTCTGTCACAAAGAGAGCTGCTGTTTGTATGCTTGAATGCACTTAACTCTTAACCCTTATAGCCTGTTGGCACTCGTCAACATTTCAAAGTCGTCTACTGTTCTGGTAAAGCTGTCTCTCACTAATGAGGATACTGGAGCTAATGGAGCTCTTTCTCTCTCGCTTGCTTTAGTTTGTGTTTTAATGCTATATGATCTACAGTGTTTTCCAGAAGCAATGAATCTAGAGGAGAATTAAGAACCTGTTTTTACTTTTAATTGTCTTAGTTTTTCCACATGTTCTGCCTGTAAATCCTTTAGAATCACTTCATAAAAAGTTAGGACATTTTGCATAATGAAATACAGGGCAAGTTCCAACTACATTTAGAGTCAATTTTTAAAATGTTCATGATTTTTAAATTTTATTTTATTTATTTATTGCGAGATTTTTCTTTTGAAGTTATCTATGGACGAGAATCTCACAAAGAATCTTTCAAGTTGGGCCAGTAAGCAACCACTCATAGCGACCACCAAGATTACCTCTGTATTGTGGACATAACTTTTGCAAGGGCGAGGACATTTTCTTCATTAATTGCAAAATCTGTACTTGTGTGTCTAAGACAGATGGAAAAACAAATGAAGATTTCATGTCATGTTAAATTTGCATGATATGTTGGGTTTCTGGCA
Organism: Sinocyclocheilus anophthalmus; assembly: GCA_018155175.1. Lineage (NCBI taxonomy): Eukaryota > Metazoa > Chordata > Actinopteri > Cypriniformes > Cyprinidae > Sinocyclocheilus > Sinocyclocheilus anophthalmus. Next base: position 18,946 of record JADLZN010001628.1, read on the forward strand.
CAGCAAACGGTCTCTGTGGGTCTTGAGATCTCGTGGGTGTGCCAACAACATTTATTTTCTTCCTAAGCAAGTATCCAAAATTAGTTCGGTCATGACAACTCTCGGAGGGATTGGTATGGTAATGTACATGACAATGTTAATATATTTGGTCTGGGCGGAATAGATCTGCTACGCTGCTCTACAGCAAGCAACTACGTAGACTTTGCTACTGCCATTACATCCACAACAGGCCTTCTGTGAGCATGTAAGATATTGCTGTGCAAATTAACATCATCAAAATAACCCCCATATTCGCATTCATAAGCACCTGTAGCCGATCTATACGGTTAGCTGGGTGAAGGTAAGGTTTCGGAAGCAATCTGCAACTCCTAACGTCATATATTTGAATGCTGATCAGCGATTCATTGGCTACCAATAGAAGAGAAAACCAATCAGCTGTGCATGTGATAATGATGTCATTAGGTCAGATTGATTTAGACCTATCGGACTGCGCCATCTAGGGTTTCATGCCAGAACTCTGTATTTATAGTGCCTAGAAGTGTTTGTATACTTCTTTTATGGAAGAAAAACATTCCACCAGTAATTCAGCTACCATTAAAATGCCACTAATACGAAGGGCACCCGCTCTGACTGCGACATACAGTAGTTATTGCCCACACACCCATCATGCCGTTCAGATGGGTGTAGCTTCAGTTCTGAAACAAGACAAGACATGTGACCACAACACGTCTCTATCAGGAAATTGGTACAAACATTAAAAAAATAAAGCAGTTAAGCTTACAAATGTGACTGAAGTTATGTGGTGTACTTCATGAATTATCTATCATTATTGATACTGCTTTTGCTTCAATAGCACACACATACACCCCTCATTCAACACACCCACACAAACTAAATAACAATTAGCCTTATAAATAGCTACATTTTAGCTGGTAAGACACGAGAAAGAACACAATGTGCTGTCTGTCAACGTGGGCGTAACGAGATAATCAGGGTTATTCATCATATAAATAAAGAACAGAACTTGAAGCCTCATTGTATGATGCATTAGATCTTAAAAGTGTTCATAATGCCTTATTATACACTTAATAATGCATTTAATGTTTTCAGAAACAATTATAAAGCATTACAGCATGCATGCATGAATGTATGAATGCATCATGACAAGATATTATGTGTTGATCATGTAGTATTACAACTGATTATTATGACTGATTATAATGCATTATTATACTGATTACAAAGTGTAATCAAAATGACTCACTAAAAAAAAAAAAAACTTACAATCTCAAACAATTTACACAATCATGAGACACAATTCAGACTTATTTTTTCAGTGACAGTCTCCATTCACTGATAGTCTGCTATGATGTTCCGCTTTCTCATGTGTGACAAGAGCAAGAAAAAGTTCTAGAGCTGCACACTGAGTTTGGAGACTGTGTACTCACCACGAGAAGAAATACTACAGTCGCAGTGAGCATGCTGGATGAAGGGCGTCCTGGATGAAGTAGACTGCGGATGGATTATTCACTCTTTACATGTGCTCTGAAATAATGAATTCAGCATCATATTTCCTTCATAGAATCAAAGCCTGAAATCGCTCTGATCCTCATGCGTGTCCGCTGAAGTTTCACAAATAAGCGTGCAGCATTATTGAGCAATCGTGGAACTGAGTGAGGTTTTTCCAGATTAATTCTTTTGAAGGTTGTGGTGTGAGTCTCTTCATGTATGAGACGCAACTGCAATATGTGCAAGTGGGCGTCCACTGATACACCTTTGAAAAGAGAGAAGGATTCACCCCCTCTTTTTCTCCCATTCTTTCTCATATGTCAGTTCAGAGTTTACCCTCCCATCCGCATCCAACTCACAGCGACACAAATCAGTACATTAAAACAATAACAAATAAACACGCAATATTGTAAACACGTCTAGCCACCAATTAGTTTGCCGTTGGTGTGAGACAAAAACATCCTTATTTCTATATTTATAGTATCTAAATCATAATTAGCTCTAAACTTTTTTGTCATAATTTGGATTTGTAGATTTGTAGTGTGGCTTTTGTGGGTAAATAATGCACTCAGTATAAAGTATGGTAAGATATATAATTGCAGCAACATCTTAAGAGGCTCATAAATAATGTGAACTGACTGTTTATGGCGGATTAGGTTTTCATAAAACATTCAACTGTAACCATGCTCTTAACATAAACATCCTCTCTAGGGCGGGAGGCGCGTGAGCTCACAAGCATACTTACGACAGCCGAGTCCTCAAGCTTATAACTCAGATTCTCCGATAGAGGGCGCGCATACACTATATAGTATATACTGTAGACGTGTCAGAGTTCAGGTGGAGATCTGTTTTCCATAACGTACACCTGCCCACAAAGTAGTGTGAACACTAAAAGATACACTTGTACATTTGCACCCTCACGCGATTTGACGTATGTATGCATTTTCCCGCGAAATCCTTCCCGACAGCTCTAAAATATAAATAATTTTTGCAAGCTTATTAAAGTGCATTTCGGTTTGGTAAAGACTTTATTCATTTATTGATTTATTTTAAAATTGAAATTTAAATATATATGTATATAAAATGTTTAATTAAAAAGATTTTAATTTTAAAATATAAAAATATTATATATTAAACGCCCATGTAATTCATGTTTGTAGTTCTGAATCGAATCCTCCTCCAAAGTATGATGGTAAAACTAAAAATAATATCGTGGTTTTTTTTTTGTTTTTTGTAACATTAGATATTCAGTTAAAACCAGTTGAAACCAAACACTTACCTTCAAAATCGACCTTTTTTTTTTTTTTTTATTACCTGAGAAATGCAGGTTAATTAGAATAGCATTTTGGTAAAACTTGCTTTATTAGTATCAAAATCTTTCCTATTTGTAGATGAATAACTGTATGGTGGGCCTCAGAAGCCTGTCTAAATCAGTTGCGTGAGTCTTCATGTGCAAATGCTGCCTGAAAAGGCTCAGTTTGATAATGCAGTAAAGCAGCAAGTCAGCTGCCTAAACTTTTGGATGCGGCAATGCAAAATGTGCTGTGTCCAGAATTTAAAAAAAAAGATGAGACGTTCTTGAGATGCTGGTATTTCCATCAAGCATTAGAAAAGCTTGGAAAAGGCTGGGTACAATTTTAAATGGTGTATCTGACCTTTTCTACTTACCTGGCTTTATAACTCAAATTAACACACTGTTGACTGGTAAAGGGATAAATGTAAACCGTTACAACAAGAGGCTTAACCTCTCTTAACCTTTAAAACTTAAGAATAGTAAACTTACATAATAATACAGCATAATACATTAAACACATTGTGTTTTAATGTGGCACACAGGTGTAACGTATTGATGGAGGAATCCCACTGGTGACAAGAAACACTGAGGATCCTCTGATGCAGTCGAGACAGAAACCTCTAGAACAGCCTTGGACACCAAGCTCTGAGTGAAGCTACAACAATAAACACAGGGACATCCCCGGCTCGAACCTTTTTGGTGGTGTGGCATGAATCTCTGCATGAGAGAAACCTTTGTGGTGGACATGACAGGCATCAGCGTGATCCAGTCAGTCATATCGGGAAACCTTGGAAGTTATGCAACTAGAGCTGCAATGACAGAACTCTGGAGCCATAGCGGGTCCTTGGGTGGCGGCAGCAGGAACCTTTAGGCTGGAGCCAGAAACTAGGCTGCTCCATGAACCCTATACCCTGTCAAGTAACCTCACAGGCAATAGCCTGTGACACTGACCTCTCTGACTTCAGCTGGTTCACAGTGATTTCTGGACCCGTCCTGACAGGATCTTTGGGACCCAGTTGCCCATGGCAGGAACCTTTGTAGCAGGAGTGTGAAGGACTTCTGGGACCAGCAACGCTCTGAAATGGGGAACCTGATTAACCTTTCACAGGTGCAGCCCTGACAATATCTCTGGGACCAAAGCAGCTGAGAAAGGGAGCTCTGCAGCCATAACTGAAAACTCTGATGTATCTGTGACATGGATGTCTGGGGCCCGGATGCCAGTGGCAGGAACATCTGGGGTGGCAGTGTGAGAACCTTGTGGGGGCAGGCTTGACAGAGAGCTCTGGGAAGCTCTGAGTGACTCCATTATTAAAAATATGGTTGGATGGTTCAGTACTTAACTAACTAAAACTAAATGAACTATTTACAATACACATCCCTAGTCTAGTAGTTCCACAACATACTAAAACTACCACCTCAAGCCAAGGTGCCAGCAACCGAGGACCAACAGGTCAAAAACACGGGCAAGCAATCCGAACAAACAACAAGGCAGGAAACTCAGGCAAAAGGGTAATCCAAGAGACAGCAAGAAATCCAAAAACCAAGAGACATAAAACCAGGGAGAATGCTCAGAATCACAGAGTAACAACTGGCAAGACTTCACAATGTGACAGAGAAAACACAGGGCTTATTATAAGCATAATAATAAACCATAGATAGGCATATATATATATATAGTACCTATCTAGGCAGCAGTCAATTAATCAACATGTGATCAGCATGATATCTGGGCAATGGTTATAGGAAATGCAGTCCAGGATTGAGTGGCAAAGGTATGGGATGGAGTGCCCTCTGGTGACTATCAAGGGCACTCCAGCTAGTTATCTCTGTGAGGACAATAAACACAGAAAACAATAAGTAAGTCCGCCTTAAATTTATGACTGATACCAAGAGTATAGCATCCCATTTTACATTATTATAAAATATGAAACTATAAATGTCCTACTGCCCGGGTTACCTTTGAGGTCTGGTACAAATATGACATGGGCTAGAAAAATTTGAAACAGCTTCACAAACAGTCTACTTACACAGTAGGCTACATTTCTGTGTTGCAAACATTAAATAATAACAAAAGTATTGATAAAAGTTTAAAGTCCAGATGTAGACTCTGATGTTGCGGGAGCCGCAATCAAAACGGGTCTTTGAAAGTAATGATAGGCTACACTGCAAATAATGATCGTATATGTTACATTATTCCAGTAGGTGGCGAACAGTGAGTGTTAAATGTATATTTGATGTCTGAATCATTCATTCAAGAGATTCAAAACGAAACAAGTCTTCATTTATCTTCATTTATTTAAAAATAGATTTTTTTACATAATTAGGCTAACTCGTTTAAATTAATAAATATTTTAAATAGACTCATTTACTATAACATTAATAAAGCATTTTGTCAGAAACTCAAGTAAATTACATACTTCGTTTGGTTGTCTGTTTGGTTTTCAGAATCGTGGGAGAATCATAGCTTAAAAATACATAGGCTAATATGTGGCAACTAACTAATACCATTAGTAGGTCATATATTTATTATTTTATAGGTAATATTACTACTGTTTCTAATATTAAAATTAGTTCTGCAACCCAATTCCAATTTATTTCTGTGAGATGTTTTATTTGAGAAACTTGTTCTATCCTTCTTTAAAATAAATGACACTTGGTTTGATATTTTGTTAATGCAAAACCTTGCGCATATTCCTAAATGTGACTTATGGTTTTGGTTAATGTTGTGTGAAATATCATCAAATCATGGGGTTTTAACCACAAATGGAGTCAGATGGGTTCACCCCTGACAGTCTATGTCTGGGAACCACTGCGGAAGACAAGAGGGTCAACAAATCTGGCAGAGCACTCGGAAACAACTGCTGAAGGAATGACAAAATACACACCATCATTCAGCATATTATCATAATTCACAGAACAAGCAGAACTATCCAAACACAACAAAGGAAATGGGAAAGGAAATATACCACATTCGGATGCCAAGGAGGATCATTCTTATGGAGAATAACAAGACACCACAAATCTTTTGAGAAAAGCATAGGAACAAATCAGAGAAGTCTCTCAGAACAAGAAGCTGTCAAGTTTACGATAATTTCCATAGCATGTTCAAGGGAATCGGGAATGATGCAGAACAACTCCTCTTAACCCTTTATTACATGCATTATGAAAGTTTTCAGTTTTCTGGCATAAATAGACCGGTTACTTAAATTAATAATAAAAATAATAATGATAACAAATACTATAAAAAATCCATTTTACTATTTAGTAAATTTTTATGATGTCCAAACCATTGTAAAAAAATATATATATATTTTTCAAAGTTGTAAATAAAACAGACTATTGGAGTATGTTTTTACAAGAAAATACCGTTTCAGTCTTTCTACTTCAAAATTTAACATTTAATTCAATATGCTACTTGCCATTTCTTTGTAATTAATTATGAAATTTACCAGCAATTTCTGAATGAAAATAGTTTCTACACCATTTTTTTCAGTGCAATTATCTTAAAAACAATTGCGGTTGTGATTTGTTACTATTAGTGTTTTTTTTTTTTTTGTAGAGAATAAAATCAAAATGGTCTTTTACCCAGGAGGGCCTTTGGTCCTGTTTTGCTCTCCTACAGTATGCAACATCTGTAAGCATTATGTACAAAACTGTCATAGTTGTTAGTGTCAAGACAACAAAACCAACGTGTGGCAAAAACCAGAAGACATTTGATTCTCAGGTTCTTTTTTTACTCTTTATGTGATCAATTGGATCCGAGGGTGTCTGAGAATATTTGTTTTCCTGCACGGCAATACGCTTTTCTCTCTGGTTGCAGTTTCAGTTGTATTTTCTGCACTGAATAACTGCTTTTAAGCTGTCAAAGATTCACTATTTGTCAATATTTGGACTTCTATTATATCTTGATATCAAGTCCTATTTTTTTCCTCAAGCTGAATTTTGAAGTAATTCTGAACAAGCATATTTGGGCTTGTTTTGCATATACATTTCTGTTTTGTTTTATTTTATTTTTATCAAATAAATGCAGCAAGATCATAATGGACGCTATGACCTGAGTCTTGACCCTGTGAGCCTGCATGGAGAAAAATATTAGACAAGAGGTGACGCGGAGGAGAAGAGGAGAATGTTCCTCGGGCAGTGCTCTGCTCATTGAGATGTTGAAGGTGAGAGATAACTAGTGTCATTAGAGTGTGCGTAGGTGACACTGGCTCTATAAGTGTGATAAAATACAGGGAACACACACACACAGTGGATCTTTCCAACCAGTCCACAGTTATCAAGGTATAATGTTTACTGCATCAATATTATGGGTGACTCCAGGAACTCATCGTCTTGGGTGTGTTTGTGTTTGTATAAGAGAAAGACAAAAGGAGATATGGATACATTTTAATACTTTAATGTATTTAATGTCAAATGTATTTGCAACTGTACATACAGCTGGCCTAAAAAAGTATATAAATACTTTGAAAATATCAAAGAACGTGCTCCACAACAAATGCGTTTTTTTATTATTTTTTATTATTTACCCTTTTTTTTTTTCATTTTGAAATATTTGTTGTGCCAATGCTGGGGTTTATCATTTAAAACACCCCAACATTTACAATTCAGCCTAACCACCTTATTTTTGGAAATCTGTGTGTTTGTGGGGTTTTGTTTGGGGTTGTGGTGTGTGTGTGTGTGTGTGTGTTGTGTGTGTGTTGTGTTGTGTTGTGTTGAGTGTGTGTGTTGTGTGTGTGTGTGTTTGTATGTGTGGGTGTGTGTGTGTGTGTGGTGGGTGTGTGGTATGTACAAAAATCAGTCTGTAAAATACTGATAATTTGATATTTGATATACTTTGCTCATTTGATATACTTTTTGATTTTGCTTTTTACTGCAATGACATTAAGATATGAAGTACTTTTCAAGTACTTTGGGGTATGTATGTGCCGATTTAGATGTGTGTCTGCAGGCATTTTAACAGTATATGGACAGTATAGGAGTTTGTGTAGAGGTGTGTCAGATATCTGCAGGTGTGCACAGAGTTTATAATCTCTGCACACTTTTGTGAGGGTCTGTGGCAGAGAATATTGCTTGAACAGTTGGGTCAGTTATTGAACATTTAAGGTAAGTGCAATTAGTATTACTATTATTGCCTTTTAACTGTAATTTAGATGTGTTTTGATTTACATATATTTTTATTTTATTTTTAAACTGTGTTTTACTGTTATAAGTAGTAGATATAGTAAGATTTTAAAAATTCTATTCAAAATAGAAAATGCAATTAAATATTAAAATGTTCTATTTCCATTTTAAATCAAATTTCCATTGGATGTTGAACAGAATTACTTTAAATAAATAAAAATCCTAAGTACATTAGATACCCAAATACAAAACTAAACTTATAATTGCTATAGAAACCTTCAATAGCATAAATGATGACTTTATAAAAGACGTGTATGCATACTTTGAAGCCCAAAACCATAACCCGATTACCAGCATGACACAAATTATATATTCTCTGTTCCATTTCTTTATTTACACAATTCTCATGTATAGATTCACCACAACCTAACCTCAACCAACACCACACACACACACACACACACACACACCCTCATCCACACACACACACCACCCATACCAGATAATTAGGTGGCTAAATGTATCTCTCAAGAGGTACAACAACAACATAATGCTAAGCCTTTAACAACAAAAGTCAGGTTAATTACTGTACTTTTTAAATTATTGAATAATAACTTTATAGTATAATAGTTTGCAGCATTGCTAGATCAAAATATTGTTTGCATGTTAATACTATTATGCTCTCTTACAATAATGAAGAAACACAAAATACCTTCGGTTTATTGTTGGGTTTTGATTTAATTTGTTTATAAATATTATTTTTAGGTTATCTATTTCATAGGTCATAGTTTTATTGATTTTTTTTATATGCAGTTTCTAATATATAAAATGTATTTCACACACATAAGATTTTAAAAAATAAGATTTTTTAAAAGGTTTTAAATAATTAAATTGTCAACTGTATTGCTTTCCAGCTGCTCTGAATGTAAGCTTTAACATCAATAATAAAGGACACTGGTAAGCAAACATACCTATATACATCCATATTTCAATTTCGAACAGTTTATCATGATTCTAATATGACTGTCTGTGAAGTTACTTTCACTTGACTTGATTAATATGACAGACAAGCACACAGACATGCTCACTGATAAGTTTCCAAATTTGCACTTTGGCATGTGCCACAAACACTCCTGATGTTTGGAGGGTAAACATGAGCTTTAATTTATCAGTCATCACTGGACAGGAAATACACACACATACAGTCACATCAAAGGTCCAGCCATCATGTTTAAAATGTCTACATCTCGGCTTTGAATTATAACAGCCAGTAGAACAAGAAGGACACTAAGTTATTGCATGACATCTCAAAGTTGTAACATGCAGTGGTTACCTCCAGAATCAATTTTTACTTGATCTGACCCCCCAAAAATTACTTGAACAGGTCTGTAGCAAAATGTCAAAATGAAAACCTTAATAAAATCAATTAATTTACAAGTTACCACATGAATCACATTTGGTATCACTCTCTTTTAATGCCAATGTAATTACACGTTATACGTACTTAGTAACAAGCAACTAACCCTAAACTAATCCTTAACCCTAACCTTAAAGTCATAGTTTACCTAAAAAAATTTAAATTCTGTCATCATTGAATCACCCTCAAGTTGTTCTTAACTTTTATGAGTTTCATTCTTCTGTTGAACGCAAAAGAAGATATTTTGAAGAATGTTGGTAACCAAACAGTTGCTGGTAGCCTCTGACTTCCATATTATGACAACATTTTCATTTTTGTGTGAAGTCCCTTTAACCCTATAGTTAGTATATGTATAGTTAATTAATATTACTCAGTAATTATTTGAGTAGTTACACAGTAACAATGACACCTTAAAATAAAATGTAATCACACATTTTTAGGTTACCTGACAAAACCTACAAAACAAAAGCAAGTCAAATTCATAAAAATCATCAAAATATACATTTTTACATTATTAATCAGTCTGCTATACTTTAAATTCACTGTGTTGTTTTGTGTATATGTACACTCTAAAAAATGCTGGGTTAAATATAACCCAGCGCTGGGTTAAAAAAGGACAAACCCAGCTATTGTTTTTTTTTGACCCAGCGGTTGGGTTGTTTTGAAACTGGGTTAAAAAGGGACAAACCCAATAGCTGGGTTTGTCCCTTTTTAACCCAGCATTTTTTAGAGTGTATGATAGTTAGTAGAGAAAGGAATAGTAATAGTTTATTGTTATTTGTGATTAGGCTTACATGGAGATGAACGAGTCTGTGAAGAACCCAAACCAGCAGAGCTATTGGCAGGAGATGGGCAGATGGGTGGGCTATGAAGAGACCTATGATGTTGAGGTGGGCCGCTGGGTCCCGTCCCACATCTCCTACCTCACCTTCAAGAGCCTGGTGCAGATACGCAGGACAATGAACACGGGTGAGTCGGTGACTGTGAGGTCATTATGGGGTCAAACTTCAGCGCAGACTTGCTTTCAGTATACGAAAACACTATGTGGTAGAAGCATACCAGACATGATATAACATTATATACCATCTGACATACAGTACATAATGCTTAATAGATCATAGGATGTATACAACTTCGATTCCAAAAAAGTTGGACACTGTACAAATTGTGAGTAAAAAAATGAATGGAATGATGTGAATTTCAAATTAATATTTTATTCAGAATACAACATAGATGAAATATATCAATGTTTAAACTGAGAAAATTTATAATTTTAAGGGGAAAATAATTTGATTTTAAATTTCATGGCATCAACACATCTCAAAAAAGTTGGGACAAGGCCGTGTTTACCATTGTGTGGCATCCCCTCTTCTTTTTATAGTCTGCAAACGTCTGGGGACTGAGGTGACAAGTTGCTCAAGTTTAGGAATAGTAATGTTGTCCCATTCTTGTCTAATACTGGCTTCTAGTTGCTCAATTGTCTTAGGTCTTCTTTGTCGCAACTTCCCCTTTTTTGATGCGCCAAATGTTTTCTATGGGTGAAATATCTGGACTGCAGGCTGGCCATTTCAGTACCTGGATCCTTCTTCTTCGCAGCCATGATGTTGTAATTGATGCGGTTTGTGGTCTGGCATTGTCATTTTGGAAAATGCAAGGTCTTCCCTGAAATAGATGACGTCTGGATGGGAGCATATGTTGTCTAGAACTTGGATATACCTGTCCGGTGCAGGTGCCTTCTCGGCTTCCCCTGTGGTCTGTGTTGTCCTGTCATGTTCGGTAGCTCGTGGTCTGGGCAATCAGCGCTGATCTCGCAGCGGGGGTTCGCGGATCACGAAGGGCCTGGGGAAACCCCCAACTCCCCACCTGTCACCCATTCCCCCACTCCCTTATAGGTCTCTGTCTGTCTGTCGGTCGTCGTGAGTAGATTGTTTTGTCCCTGCTCGTGTCTTTGTGCGCGTGCAAGCATAAGTGTCTGACCCTCTGTTCTTCTGTGCTCAAGGACTCGTACTACTACTCACCTTCTGTCAGGGTCTGGGATATAGAGAGGACTCAGATGCAGAGTAGTGAGGAAGGAGAGTCTTTATTCTCGCCACAAAACACAAAATAACATAAGCAATAGTTAACTGCTGCTCAAGTGAGCGGAGATTCCAGAGCTGGCCGGCAGACGCTGCGGACCACTCGAGATGCCGGATCTCCGTGTTACGAGTCCTTGAGCACAGAAGAACAGAGGGTCAGACACTTATGCTTGCACGCGCACAAAGACACGAGCAGGGACAAAACAATCTACTCACGACGACCGACAGACAGACAGAGACCTATAAGGGAGTGGGGGAATAGGTGACAGGTGGGGAGTGTCAGCTCGTGATCTCTGAACCCCCGCTGCGAGATCAGCGCTGATTGCCCAGACCATGAGCTACCGAACATGACAGGACAACACAGACCGCAGGTGAAGCCGAGAAGGCACCCTGCACCGTGACAGTACCCCCCACCTCAGGGACGCCTCCTGGCGTCCCCGGAGGACCTACCATGACGCTGATGAAACCGATCGATGAGAGCGCGATCTAGAATGCCGCGAGCCGGAATCCAACATCTCTCCTCCGGACCGTACCCCTCCCGGTCTCGTCTACGGGTTTATCTCCCTTCCAGTGCTGTTTAGGCTACCAGCCACCATTATTCCCCTCCCAAGAATCCGATGCCGTTGTTCCGTCCGCGCATGCATTTATTCAGAGATGCCTCCGTACATGGCGGATCGCCAGAGAAGCCCTCACCCGGACTGGCGAGAGGAACAAGGCGTCGGCGGACCGTCACCGTACTAAGCCCCCACTTTACATGTGTGGTCAGAGAGTCTGGTTGTCATCTAAGGACATCAACTTCAGACTGCCCTCACATAAACTGGGACCCAAATTTGTTGGACCATTTATGATCACTAAGGTGCTCAGTCCGGTGTCGGTGCGACTCAAATTAACCCCACAATTTAAAAGGATCCACCCGGTTTTCCATGTTTCCAAAATCAAACCCGTCTTTCGCTCCCCCCTTCAGCCCTTGACCTCCGCCCCTCCGCCTCCCAGGCTTATCGAGGGGTCGCCAGCCTATACTGTGCGGCGGCTCATTGATATTAGGCGTAGGGGTAGAGGTCACCAATACCTGGTAGACTGGGAGGGGTACGGTCCGGAGGAGAGATGTTGGATTCCGGCTCGCGACATTCTGGATCGCGCTCTCATCAATCAGTTTCATTAGCGTCATGGTAGGTCCTCCGGGGATGCCAGGAGGCGTCCCTGAGGTGGGGGGTACTGTCACGGTGCAGGGTGCCTTCTCGGCTTCCCCTGTGGTCTGTGTTGTCCTGTCATGTTCGGTAGCTCGTGGTCTGGGCAATCAGCGCTGATCTCGCAGCGGGGGTTCGCAGATCACGAGCTGACACTCCCCACCTGTCACCCATTCCCCCACTCCCTTATAGGTCTCTGTCTGTCTGTCGGTCGTCGTGAGTAGATTGTTTTGTCCCTGCTCGTGTCTTTGTGCGCGTGCAAGCATAAGTGTCTGACCCTCTGTTCTTCTGTGCTCAAGGACTCGTAACACGGAGATCCGGCAGCTCGAGTGGTCCGCAGCGTCTGCCGGCCAGCTCTGGAATCTCCGCTCACCTGAGCAGCAGTTAACTATTGTTTATGTTATTTTGTGTTTTGTGGCGAGAATAAAGACTCTCCTTCCTCACTACTCTGCATCTGAGTCCTCTCTATATCCCAGACCCTGACAATACCTTTCTGCATTGATGGTGCCTTTCCAGATGTGAAGCTGCCCATGCCACACGCACTCATGCAACCCCATAACATCAGAGATGCAGGCTTCTGAACTGAGCGCTGATATCAACTTGGGTTGTCCTTGTCCTCTTTGTCCGGATGACATGGCGTCCCAGTTTTTCCAAAAAGAACTTCAAATTTTGATTCGTCTGACCACAGAACAGTTTTCCACTTTTCCACAGTCCATTTTAAATGAGCCTTGTCCCAGAGAAAACGCCTGCGCTTCTGGTTCATGTTTAGATATGGCTTCTTTTTTTGACCTATAGAGTTTTAGCTGGCAATGGCGAATGGCACTGTGGATTGTGTTCACCGACAGTGTTTTTTGGAAGTATTCCTGAGCCCATGTTGTCATTTCCATTACAGTAGCATTCCTGTATGTGATTCAGTGCCGTCTAAGGGCCCGAAGATCTCGGGCATCCAGTATGGTTTTCCGGCCGTGACCCTTACGCACAGAGATTGTTCCTGATTCTCTGAATCTTTGGATGATATTATTCACTGTAGATGATGATAACTTCAAACTCTTTGCAATTTTTCTCTGATAAACTCCTTTCTGATATTGCTCCACTTTTTTTTTCGCCGCAGCATTGGGGGAATTGGGGATCCTCTGCCCATCTTGACTTCTGAGAGACACTGCCACTCTGAGAGGGTCTTTTTATACCCAATCATGTTGCCAATTGTCCTAATAAGTTGCAAATTGGTCCTCCGGCTGTTTCTTATATGTACATTTAACTTTTCCGGGCCTCTTATTGCTACCTGTCCCAACTTTTTTGGAATGTGTAGCTCTCATGAAATCCAAAATGAGCCAATATTTGGCATGACATTTCAAAACGTCTCACTTTCAATATTTGATATGTTATCTATATTCTATTGTGATTAAAATATAAGTTTATGAGATTTGTAATTATTCCATTCCTTTTTTACTCACAATTTGTCCAGTGTCCCAACTTTTTTGGAATTGGTTTGTATATTAGTTATATAACGTAGTATATTCAAATATTTTGGGTTGGTGAGATTTCTTTTTAATGTTTGAGTCTCCTATCTCACACTCTACATTTCTTTGAATAAAGTAAAACAGTACTATTTGAAAAAAAATTCCAAGTTAAACTGTTTTCTATTTGAATATAATTTAAAAATTTAATTTATTCTTGTAATGCTGTTTTTTTTAGCATTATTACTCCTGTCTGCAGTGTCACATGATCCTTTAGAAATAACTCTAATAGGCTTCAAGAACACTGTAGTATTATTATTATTAATATTTATGAGCATGTAAAACAAGTTTGTGTCTGCTTGAATATTTTTTGTGGACATCTTGTACCTTTTTTCCGGATTTGTCGATAGGGCAGGAAGTTCAAAAGATCAGGATTTTCACATGGTAGACTATCTTCATAAAATTATTTATAGATTAAGCACATTTTTAAATTACCTGACATTTTTACAGTTGCTTTCAGTAATTTGTAACAACTACTGTACTAATCTGTTATGGGTATTAATGGGGTAGTGTGTGTAATGACTTATTAATGAAAGTTATTATCAAGTGTCCCCAACGAAGCTGCTCTGAAATCCTAGTCTCAGTCCTTTCCTGACATCAGTTCAGAGGGTTATTAGCACGTGTGGAATATGAGCAAGAATGTAACTTCACTACACATGCTCAGATGAGATGGTAATAGATAGTCAGTGTCACGAAAAACCAGCTCAACCTGTGCTCTTCAGCTGTGTCCTTAGTGTTTATGTCTACTGTAATAAAGCTCAGGCTCAGTCAGAGTCCTCTTCTTCTCTTTTGCCTTCCTCTCTCTTTATTACTGTCTTTTTCTTTTTTTTTCTTTCTTTCTTTTTTCCCTTGGATCAGGTGTGATGATGCTGGACAGAGAGGAGAAGACGCTCTCCAGTACTATTGAGAAGATTGTGGATGCCCTGGTTAGCAAAAAGGAGATTCAGCCAGGGGACAGAGATAAAGTTCTTCAAGCATTAATGCACAAACAGAGGTACTACACACACCACACCCTTTGACATAAAAAATCAAGGTGGACATAATTTTCCCTCATTGAAAAGTTGCACACCCTTGTGTACTGAGCGAAAGCAGCGTTGTTTTAACCATTGCACGTGCAGATCTTCTGTGTTTGTGTGGAATGTAATTTAAAACTCTGAATTTCCCCTACATGAGACAATATATCGATATAGCTTTATATCGATATACAAATGTTGCAAACAAATGAACATTATTTTAAGCCATTCAAACTAACTCATAAGCCTACAGTTTCAAGCGGATTGCCTTCCTGTCAGAAGTGTGTGCTGTTTAATGCATTTGAGACTTGTAATGTAAATGTTAGAAAGTAACTGAAAGTATAGTAAGCAAGCCAGCACACATGCCAGCAAGCAGACGGAGCACACTAATTTTGACTACATTTTGTAAAATATTTTGCATCCAAAAGTGGAAGCACTTCAGATCTCTTCTCCCATGCTGCTAGCATATCACAGAATTCCGCAGCACGCTTCATAAGTTTCGCTGAAACCCTCCACCTTCCCCCAGCTCCACCTGTATAGATCGGCTATGGGGTAATTTAATATATGTTATGTGTGCAGCAGCAGTAGTATGTCTTAAATACTCATGGCACCGTACCGGCGTATGTATTGGCAGTAGCAAGTTACTGTACTTGCTTTGCAGCAGCAGCAAAAATCTACAACAACAGCAATAACCAACAACAGCAACAATTCCGCAGCAGCAGCGTAGCACATCTATTCCGCCAAGACCAATACATTCACATTGTCATATCCATCACCATGCTAAAATCCTCCAAGAGTTGTAATGATTGAACTATAGTTACAGACACACAGTCAGCTTGCTCTTGAATGTTCATGGACCACCTTTCACTGTTCCTATATGGTGGATGGCTTGCATATAGCAGCCCACAGAAACAGCCACTATTGAGAAATCTATGTATTTATATCTATGGTGATGACACACAGACGGTTTCAAGATGGGAAAAGTGTCAACAATTGTGTCCCAAACTACACTATGCACTTATTCTATGTACTCAACCGCCTAGTGTATGAATTATATAAAGTTATTTGGTCATTCAAACATTTGATTCTCATATGTTCCTCACCACATAGAAAATACTATTTCTGTGAACAAGTGACCGATTTCAGAATATTTTTTTTCATCATACCCAATTAAATATTGTAAACTGTGGTTTATATGTTTTGATGAAGCATCTGTAACGAATTGTACAATAAATCACAACAATCCCACATTGTTAAACATTGCCAGGAATTTACCGGATTAAAGAGTATTATTTTACAATAAATTACTGTAGTCAGAGATTTATTGTGAAATCAATGCATGCTGGGTCATTTTCATACAAATGACTGTGAATGAACAACAGAATGATGCTAACATCACAGTATTCCCTGCCTTGTTTTTGTGTGAATTCACATTATACAGTTGTCTTTTAACGGTGCCACTGGGAGAAATTTAGGTTCTTTACTATTGTACTTGTTTTGAAGTCACCATTACTGCTGAGTGATCCATTTGGTCTGCGGCTCTTTGACCTTCTATATTCATGTAAATTTCTGATCTAGTCTATCAGAAGTTGGACAATGAAAACGTTTGTCAAAATGGTGAGAAAAAAACTATAAGATGAAATAAGCTCTGACTTTTAATTTATTCAACTAGTCCCCTTACATGACCATACGATATTCTTTTAGCATTAATCATGAAGATTATCAATATATTTTTCATATTCATACTGTTTGTGGAGGGGATCGTCACAAAAGTGAAGCAACTGCTGAGATGTGTTTTTTAAAGATGTGACATCAATACTCGACATACAAAACACAAAAATGGTAACACTCATTAAATAAAAACAACACTTACAAGCAGTGTTGGGGGTAACGCATTATAAGTAACGCGAGTTATGTAATCAGATTACTTTTTCAGGACTTACAGTCTGTGCTTCATTCTCATAGAGCTGTAATTATACTTACTCATCCATCCGACGTGTGTGGGTGACAGTCGCACCTGCAAAACTGCAGTCCATTGCAGCCTACAAACCGAATTCACCACAAACTCACCGCATAAACATTAACAGACAAAAACCAAACTCTGTCCTTTCTATTTATATCTCATGTGCACATAATCAGCAAACTGGATGGAAACCTTTGTGGTTAAGATTGTTATCTTTATAATTGAGAATAAGACATGACCTTTCTTTGAAAGAAAACAAAGATAGGAGTGTAAAGCCCTTTTGAAGAGCAACTTAGACGGTTCAAAAGAAAAACTTAAAGTAATGTATTTCTACTTACTTCATTTCATTTGAAATGTAAAATGGGCATAGGTTTTCTAGTTTCCTGTACAATTTCTAAGACATCACTATAATGGGATGGGATGGAAAAAGGAGTGTGATTTAGGAAAATTTGATTAGGCTTATTGAAAAAATGAGTCAGATAAATGTTGCGGTCATCCATTCCAGTTGAAGAGAACATGAATGTGAATTCAACAAAATTATGACTGGCCAGATTATTTTTTCTGATGCAACACTGACATCTGTCAAATGAAATGAGCAAAATAATTTTATTCCACACAAAAATAACAGCATTTTTAAATCACTAGCTTTAAAAACATTATACTATTATACACATTTATCATTTGTTTGCAGCTTTGATTTCTGACCAAAGACTGGCCAAAAACATAATGTTTTATATTGGAAAAGGTTTTAAGGAATTGAACGGCAAATGAGATACCTGTGGTTTGAGCCAAACAGTAGCAGTACACACAGATGGAGGAGAGGAGAACACACACTGGACACACACTGAACAGCAGCGTCCAGCAGAGCACACAGTCTGATACAGGAGGTGGTATGGAGGTGGTATTCAAGGGTCCAGAACAGGAAGATACTTGCTCAACTAAACATAAACAAAATATACTATTTTTATTCTGTTTGTCTTTTTTCTTCGCTGAGAAAGGAAAAGTTCCCCAGAATTACACAATCAATGATATAATAACTGTCAGAAGTGTTTTCTTACCTTTCAGAGAGAGACGAGTTGTTTGGTTTCCATAATAATACACTTCTGAAGAGGAGATGATGCCTTTTGCATCTTTCGTTATATTATTCTCTAGTTTTGCACAGTAGTACAGTCCCAGGTCAGATACACTGATGTTAGTAATATGTAGATCATAGGATTTACTGTAGGGGTTGTAGATAAAGCTGAATCGGTGAATTATCTCCATGCCCAGTTTTCTAAAATCTATTATGAGAGAGGGTTGGTTTTCATGAGAGCAGTTTCTTATCCATACAACGACAGAACCAAGAGTTAGAGAGCGATCACAGTAGAGAGTGATGTTGTCTCCTGGTCTGACTTTCATCTCCATTTCTTCTCCATTGATTCTTTTCTGACAGAAAAGTAACCCAGGTGAAAAAGAAATATATTTAAATTGAGTTTTTTCAGACTTACTTACTATATTTAAATTATACTATAATAAGTGCATATAAAATGTATTATTTTGAAACAACTTT
>JADLZN010001629.1:0-98151 GCA_018155175.1 Sinocyclocheilus anophthalmus
GTCATCAGCTGACCCCTGCTTACGGCCCCTCAACAAATTTACTCAAACTCTTCCTTTGTGTTCACTAACACAAAATCATAGCACCCTACCTCTCTAGCTGCCTCCCATCAGCTATTCATACCTTACACGGCCTAAACAGCCGTTCCCCATACAGATAGCTTTACACCTCTGTACGTACTTGCATTTGCATTGTTCCTTTCTCTCTCTGGTGTTCCCACAATTGTGCCAGTATGTCGCAGACATTCCAAAGACATCCAGCCCTGCCAGCTCACCAAGACCACCTGACACATCCTAGAGCCCTGGTCTCCAAAGCGCCACCGACCTAGCCATGGCAACGAATGAACAACGAGACTGCGATAGCGAACACTTGACAGCATCATCCTCTCCGTCGGCCCACCCCTCACGGGCCTCAGACCAGAGGTATATGAGCGAACTGCAAGTCACAGAATTTGTAGAGAACTGACACCTGCTCAACGAGAGAAAGCTCAGAACGGATGCAAAGAACCTCACAGTATGGTGCAACAGAAGGAAATCACCAGTCTTAAGGAGGCTCTAACAGCTGCTAGACACCAAGCCCCGCTGGAAAAAGCCATTGGACAGGACTTGAAAAGAGAACTGTTTTACACAAAGTCACTCTTAAAACAACATCTGTGGAACTAAATGAGAGAGACACCACTTCTTAGGCCTTACAAGGCCACCTGCATTCAGACAGAGCTGAGGTCCAAACCCTGACTCAGCAATTAAAAAGGAGCTTGACATGGTTCAAAAATAATTTAAACAGTCCTACCGACTGCGCAAAGACTTAAGCAAAAGACAGCCGGCTGAACATCGGTCGCCAGCAGTGCCAGCCCTCCACGCCTGTGCACAGCTACGAAAAGGGGGAAAGGGAGCCCAGCATTTCTGCTTACACTTCCCACGTCAAGCTCCCTGAAAACCTCTGCGCTGCCCACAAAAAAAAAAAAAAAAAAAAAAAATTTTTCAGGCGAACCGAAGCAATGCAACGAGGTGAATTCAGTGTCACAAATGAACTGAAATATGCTTGACCACAAGGTGAACAGACAGGGAAACATGAAACAGAACTTCCCCTGGCTAGCAGCCCCACCCCCTCAGCCAAGAGTCTGAAACTGCGAGGGGGGGCGAGAGCCACTGTTCACAAGTCACCAACCAGCAGCCACAAGGGGGAGGGGCAGGGACCTTTCCAGAGGATCAATGCAGACACACACACCGTGTGACCCCAAAGACCCCAACGAGCTGGCCAGAGACAAAACATCTGGCAACCTAAATACTCTCAGAACCAGAGTCTGAACACGGACTGATCGCAGCCCCAGACACCAAGCAGGGCCGGCGAGAAACTCCCCATGCTTACTACCACAGAATTTGACAAACTTACTCCAAAGCTCACAATTACCCTGGGATGGTGGAGGACACCAGCTGCAAGAAGTCATATAGGCATTAGGGCCTGCCGCACAATGACTAATCAACAGCTGCGTAACCTGACAAAGAAGGCCTTTAACAAGCACAAGGCCTCCACTAAAGGTGTTTTTCAAACCCCTGAGTCATGAACTCTCACACCTCAGAATCCAAGCGTGCACCCGAATGCCCCAGCCATTGCCACAAGGCAAACCTTCTCAGAAAGCCCCTAGCCGAAGAGGACAGAGCCTCACTCTGGCAACAGACCCCAGGTTCCAGCCACCCATGGAAAAGGGCTTCCTCATCCTGCAAACACCACGGTATGTCCAACAGCTGTCCACCACAACATCCTCCTCCACACGGGTGATGAACGGAGGCTACACAAGGACAGCTTGACACGCCTACTTCTGGGTTACAGGATCTGCTGACACTTGCAAAAGAGCTCCTTTAACAAAACTCAACTAAGGAGTATTGATAAGGACAAACCTCTGACTCCTTGCCTTCTGCATCACAGCATCAGGCCCCTCCAAGGGTGGAGCATCCCTTGAAACCGGTCGACATCCCTAGAAGCAGCCAGACAACGTTGGTTTGAGCAACGGGCCCACATGCCCAACTGCGAACCTTCTACCAACACAACTCAGGCAAGCTCAAGTCGTGCCGCCACAAGAGCCAAGCGACACCGCAAACATCAGTTTTCTAGTGACGTTCGGGCAGAACAGAGGGCTAACAACCACCTGCTGCCCTCCTGCCTTCATCACTAGGTCAGTCTGAAACTCTCGGCACGCTACAAAATCTCCATAACAATTACCTGCAACCCCTGGAACCACCTGCACTCTCACCAGTGAGAGTCTAACCCGGTTGTTCCACATCGTGGGTACCACAGATGGCCTACTGGCTAACAGCATCAACAAATACATCCTACCCGGACTAACTCACTTCTGGATGACAGGTGACACAGCCTCGACAGTTGCTGCATAAGCTCGAGGACCCGCACTTTGCTACAGCCTACATCACCACAGCACTCCACCAGACAGCATCCAACACGGCACCCACAGCCAAAAACCACCACTGGCTCCCAGCCGTGGGTGCCAGGTGTGTGTTCGATTGTTCTGCACCTGGACATCGCTCGTTGTTGTCTATTCTAAGGAACAACAACGTTCGAAAGGGGGGAATTATATAGCATTTGGACCAATCAGACACAACATTTTTCATTATATTTAACAAATCAATTATTCATTAGATTAACAAATCGTCACAGTCCCCCTCACTCAATAAACTGGATGCCAGGTGTCTGTTTGCACCAGGCGCTAGGTCACCATGACAACTAATTATGATATCACTGGTTTTATGACTCCCCAGGAATGTGAGAAGGATAGCCCTCTCTTTGTCCCAAGGAAAAGCAGAGTAGGAATGGACTGTGTTCTAGTTAATTCATAGAAAAACCGTTATTTGATTGAACACACATATTTCTTCAGGCCATAGAGTATATTATTGTCATTGTGTATTTTTGTCTTTGATATTCTTAGACTATTTTAGTATGCTTGTGAGGGAACTCATTCCTGATCATCCCTTTTCACTATTTGTAATCTTACCTTGTTTAGTATCTATTAATTTGCCTTTGTATGATCGAAACAAGCGTGTATATTATATGTTGGTACATCGGCAATATATATTAGGGCCCTGAGAATCGTTAATAATTTCGATGTAAGTCCATTTGCAAATTACCATGCTTAGAGAACAAAGGGTCGTAAACCCTCCAGATATTGCCACCTCCCGCTCGGAAATTCCCTTTTGCTCATTGGACAAGCCCATCTTAAAAGGCGGAGATCTTCTCCGACCTTAAACGCCCGGCTCCAGGGACCCGCCCCAGTAGGTGGTTCGGTCAGAAGCAAAGATGAAAATGTGAGAAAAACGCTTCAGGATACCAAAACATCTGTGCCAGGCCTTTTCTTCGGCATAGTCCTTTCCATTCATCAAGTGACTCGGACTCAAACTAGCTCTTTCTCATCAAACAACTTCAGCAAGATCTTGGGCCTTAAGATCGCACGATCTTGTTCAGACAGACTGCAAGTATCAGACTTAGTCTTATTAATTGATACATTAGGTATATTTTGCACCTTTTTACAAAGGTGTGTTTGTACTCAGAATCTGACGTATCCCTGAAGTCTTTGATCTGTTGAATATACATGCAAAATGTTCCATAAAATCCATTCTTTATGCATCTTTCTATGCTGAGTTAAACTTTAAACCTTTCCTATAACAACTGTATGTGTGTGTGTGTGTGTGTAATGTGTATGTTTAGACCGCTTTAATGTGTGTTTTATGTGGTATTTAGACTAGGTAGTGTTCTATGTAGTTTATAATAAACTTACTTGTATCCATTGACGTGTTCATTGTTTACTCATACCGGAGTCAATAATCATGCAGATGTACGTTACAAACTTATAGAATTGTGCAGTAAGAAGGTTATTTCCTTTAACCAGGAAATAACGTTCTTAGAATTGACAAGACAGTTGACCCTGAGGGTCAGCTAAATATCTACAGCGGATCAAAAATATTCATAATTAACTATAACTAATAATGGTTAATTATTCATATTTCCCATGATCTGATTTGCTAACAATTTTCCTGTTTTCAGCTTTTTATAAACCATTTTATTTATAATCAGATCTAAAGACTTGAAAGGTAATGGGTCAGCTTGAACTTCACCTTGATCACAAAGCATCTGGCAATGGCCACAGGATCATTGTCACACATGTCCAGTGATTGAAGGAGCTCACTAAAAGAAAAGAGAAAGCATGTTTACAGACTAAAAAATAAATAAATAATAATTATTATTAAAACACCACATGCTCTGCACAATTCTGTAAAGGGAAACAGCCCCATTAGGGCCATTATAGCATTATGCTTGGAAAAGGCCTTGTGATAGAGAATTAGCAACACATGCAGTCTGCAGGTCATTCTTCTCTACCTGAGGTCAGTGAAAAAAAAATGAACGTCTCTTATCACTCTTCATATGTCCATATGATGTGTGATTAATAAAGCAATGCCTTGATGGAGCACCTTAAATCTCTTTAATTGTATTAAAATAAAATCCCTTTAATGAACAGCAGCAAGTGGCTTTTCCCTCTTAAAAATGAACATGAAAAAAGACACTATTGTGTAGCAAATGCTTACATGTATAAATAATAATTGCAGTAACAGTAAATATCTTTTTTATAGTTGTCTCTGCATATTTACTTGGGATAGGAGAAAGTATTTCAATGTCAAAAAACTTGACATGACAACAAAGTGGGTTTTTGTATATACAGTACGAGCAGTTGCTCACATGCTCACAGTCTCAGGAATGAGCACAGAGTAACAGCCAATATCAATAGTTTGCCTAAATGATAAAGTACCTTTCTGCTTTTTGTCACCAAACCCTGTAGTATGCCTCCAGAACACACTAAAAATACAGTGCCCATCTCATTGTATCACTCTGTGATACTTTTGTATCCTTTTTTTTTAATTTGACGCTGGTTGCTCTACACTGCCATTATATGGATGAGCGTGAGCAGGATTTTTTTGAATATCTTCTTTTATGGTTTGATAAAGAAAGTAAAGAAAGATTGAATTATCATTTTTGGGTGAACTATCCCTTTACCACTAAAACATAATTTTTTAGTGATTTGAAATGGCAAACAACAAATAATTGGTTTGCCATACTTTTAAAAGTTTTAAATTTTTAAAAAGAATACTTGATTGTTAGATTTACCATATTGTCTTTCATTTTAACTGACAGCTTTTACTTTGCCACTGTTATAAGAAATCTGAATCTCCTGTCCATTAAGTGTAGTTCAATCCATGTTTATATGGATTTGAAAGCAAAACTCAGGGCTTAGCTGACCACAGCAAACACCACAGCATACAGAGGTCCACACTTTCTGTGTCATGCATTTGTGACGAACCACAAACAGAAATATGGCAATTATTCACTCACTTACTGTATGATATTGAGGAGAAAAGTATCTCTCTGCAGTAAGACCAACACCCGACAACAGCTGAGCAGTCAATTATGTTCAAAAACAATTTATTGATGATCGGTTAGATGGGGAAAGGTGAAGAACCCTGTGTGTTCAAGGCTCCATAAAGCCTTTTTTAAGGAACAGCATGAGAAATCAAACGCATCTTGGTAAAAGCTCTAATATAGAATCACAGCTTTAAGCCACATATATGCTACTGATTTCCTAACATTAACAGATATAAGTAGATTCATAGACTTTCTTTTACTGGAAAATGGACAAAAATATTAATGATCATTGTTACATCTCGGGTCTTTTGAATTGTGTATGTATTTCTGAGTGTGTCTGTGCAGGAAAAGGCGTGGCCTGTACTCAAGCCAGCAGAGATCCTGATTGGTCTGCTCCTGATTGGTACTGTCCTGGTTCCAGTGAAAAGGACCTCCCCAAACACTCTAGGAGGCTGAATGCGTGCCATTTGTTTTGCTTTGTCTTGGGGTTCTTTTGTGATTGTGCGTACTGTGAAAAACTTGCTATTGTTTTAGTTGATTTCCAATTGTATTTAGTTTAAGGGAAGTAGGGAGTGTGACGCCATTTCTTTTATATGGTTTGTTCTATGTTTTGGGTTAAGGGAGTTAGGGAAGTTGTGTTGTATTCTTTTTTAATGTTTTATTTTGGTTAGAGAATTTAAAGGGTATACTAAAATTAGTTAATTTTTGTTTGCTATTTTGGCCTTGTCCACTCCTGAATCTGTTCCCTTTGTTACTTATTTTCATTATAAGTTTGTTAATAAATCTTTTTTTTGTTTGATAATATCTTGGGAGTGAGTGCGCGTTTCATTTATGTTGCCACTGGCCCTAGACGGTCGTAACATAAATTGGGGGCTCGTCCGCCGGTTCAAGCTTTCTCCGGTTTGAACAACCAAGTTCAATACACTGTAGACAAATGGACTATTCGATCTAATGAAATTTGCCTTGTTTCGTATTGTTTTCCTTGGGGATTTTGCTTTAAGGGGAGGGGATTTTGGCAGAGGTTTTGAGATGTCTTCTAAATTTGATTTGGAGACTGTGCAATTCGGCCTTCGTCACTTCAGTCAATTGAAAATGTCCGTAATACTTATTGCAATCGCAGATTTATATCAGATCAGGGTGCCTCGGAGTGCGGTAAAGAGCGAGATTAAGGAAGTGGTGGTGAGACATATGGTGGAGAATGGGATCTTGCCAGAGGAGGGCGAGCTAGCGGGTGTTGCAAACCTAATAACGAGTTCTGGGGGTGAGGGAGCGGAGCAGACCAAACCCGAGGAACCATTTAGCATAGATCCTGCTGAGCTGCCATCTCCACGCGACCCATTGTTGACTATTAAATTAAAGGAGCTTGAGTTGGAATTAAGTCGGCAGCAGTATCAAAGTCAGCTGTTGCATGTAAGAACAGTCGAGCTTGAAACTCAGCGTGCAATTCGTCTGAAGGAGCTGGAGCTTGAGATTAAAACTAAAGTTCCTAACAAGCCTCCAATTACTGGTCCACCCGGAGCTAGTACACCTGTGGCTCCTCTGATCAACACCTCCACTCCTGGTTCTGATCCTGTGCCTCGATGCGATTTGCAAATAAGTTAAAGGTTCGATATTAGTAAACAAATTGCATTAGTCCCGCTCTTCCGTGAAAGTGAAGTAGATACATACTTTACTGTGTTTGAACACATCGCCGCCACGCTTCAATGGCCGCGAAATGTTTGGCCACTGCTATTGCAGTGTAAGCTTGTTGGGAAAGCTCAAGAAGTTTGTTCGGCCTTGACTCTTGAGCAGAGTTTAGATTATGATGTAATGAAAAATGATGTGTTGCGTGCCTACGAATTAGTTCCTGAAGCATACCGTCAAAAGTTTAGAAATCATGTAAAATCCCCCAGACAAACATTTGTTGAATTCGCTCGTGACAAGGCATATTTGTTTGAAAAATGGTGTACTGCGAATAAAGTCACAACTCTAGAACAACTCAAGGAGTTAATATTGCTGGAAGAGTTCAAAAATTAAATTTTTTTTAATTTATCTGAATGAACAGAAAGTGTCTACTCTTACAGAGTACTGTTTTCTCTGATGAATTTGTGCTCACTCATCGAGTAGTATTTTCATCACCTACTAAGCGTAATCCTACGGGTTGTACACAAAATTTTAAAGATGTGACCGTGATTAAAGAGAATTCAGTTAGTGACAATATGGAAAGCCGTGAATGTTTCTACTGCCATGAGGCTGGGCACCTCATCGCAGTTTGCCCTGCTTTGAAGCGCAAATCTGGCAGGAAAGTTAAGCCTTCGAAGAGTGTAGCTTTAATTGACAGTCGCGTGTCAGAACTCTCATCTCCTTTTATGGTTGAGTCCGCATTTTAACCATTCGTTTCTGATGGCATTGAATCATTTAATGAGGCGATGTCTGAAGCTAAACCTGTACGTATTCTGAGGGACACGGGGGCGGCTCAGTCGTTCATTTTAGAAAGTATATTACCCTTTTCTACCCGTTCTAGCTGTGGAGTTGATGTACTAGTGAAAGGAATCGATTTGACTGTGATTAAAGTTCCTCTGCACAATGTATTTCTACAGGCTAGCATCATTTCAGGGCTTGTAAAGTTGGCTGTTTGTGCCGAGTTACCGGTTGAGGGAGCATCACTCATTCTTGGTAATGACTTGGCAGGTAAGAAAGTTTTCTGTTTACCTGAAGTGACTGATGACCCCGTTGACGTAAATAAAAGTAACGATGTGTTACGTGAAAAATTTCCTGATGTGTTTGGTGCTTGTGCAGTGACTCGTGCTCAGTCTTGTAAGTTTGAGGAGACTGTGGATCTTTCCGAGTCCTTTATGTCTACTGAAGTTCCCATTCAAGGTGTAAAAGATAAGGTGAATGAGTTGAATGTGTGTGCTGTTCCTAATTTTAATTTGCCTTTAGGTAAACTTGAATTGATTAAAGCACAGCATGCTGATCCCACTTTGATTCCATACTTCACAACTGCGGTGAAACAATCTGCCTTGCCGAAGCATTCTGTTGCATATTACTGTGATGAAGAGGTGTTGATGCGTAAATGGTCTCCACCTAAAACTGATGAGGATTGGAGTACAGTTTACCAGGTTGTGGTTCCAAAGCCATACCGACTGCAGGTATTAAGCGTTGCACATGAACATGAACTCTCAGGCCATGTTGGCATTAGGAAAACATTTGATGGTTTGTTAAAGCATTTCTTTTGGCCATTTATGAAATCAGATGTAGTAAAGTTCTGTAAGTCGTGTCATGCCTGCCAGCTAGCTGGTAAACCTAACCAGGTTATTCCCCCAGCTCCTTTCAAACCAATCCCCGCACTCGGAGAAACGTTTGAGCGTATTTTAATTGATTGCGTTGGCCCTTTACCAAAAACGAAATCTGGAAATTCTTTTGACTCTAATGTGCGCAACGACTAGATTTCCTGAAGCAATCCCATTACGAACTCTCAAAGCTCCATCTATCGTTAAAGCCATTGTCAAATTCTGCACTGGTATATTCAGTCTGACCAGGGTAGTAATTTTATGTCGAAGGTGTTTGCAAAAGTAATGAGGCAATTAAACATCAAACATCAAGTGTCTAGTGCCTATCACCCACAGTCCCAGGGTGCTATCGAACGTTTTCACCAAACGTTAAAATTGATGCTTTGTACCTTTTGTGTAGAGAGGGAGCGAGATTGGGATGAAGAGATTCCTTTATTATTATTTGCTGTTCGTAACACGACACAGGCATCGCTTGGTTTTAGTCCATCTGAGTTAATTTTTGGTCATTCTGTGCGTGGGCCACTGAAGGTTCTGCAAGAACAAATTCTAGGTGCTGAGCGTTCCTCTCAGCCAAAGAATGTTTTGGATTATGTCAGTAGTTTTCGTGAGCGTTTGCATTCTGCATGGAGTTTAGCGAGGAAGTCACTTAGTGCCGTTCAAGAGCAAATGAAAACTCGTTATGATCGTGAAGCTGTGCAGCGTTCTTTTCAGATTGGGGATCGTGTTCTTGTTTTATTGCCAATACCCGGCTCCTCGTTGAAAGCTAAATTTGTTGGCCCTTACAAAATTCAGGCAAAGTTAGGAGAGACTGATTATGTTGTGAATACTTTTAATCGCAGGAGGACATCAAGAGTGTGTCATATTAATATGCTCAAGGCTTATGTAACTCGTTCTGATGTGTCCGATGTGGCTGCTATCGTAACACTTGCGTCTGTGAATGTGTCTCTATCTGACTATTCACCAGAGAGTGATGATTTAAAAATGAGAAGTGCTTCATTTTTGACTGCTCGTATGTTAAACTCTGAAACTTTGGAAAATCTATCTACCAAGTTATCACATTTACCGGTTTCAGGCCAAGCTGATCTCAGAAATTTGATCAGTAAGTATTCAACATTGTAATGATTTTCCCACAACCACGCATGTTATAGAACATGACATTGACATTGTCTCACATGCACCTGTTAAGCAAAATGCTTACAGAGTTAATCCCGTCAAAAGGAATCTCATGAAACAGGAGACCCAGTATCTGTTAGAACATGGTTTAGCAGTTCCCAGTAGTAGTCCCTCGTGTTCGCCGTGTTTGTTAGTTCCCAAGCCCGATGGTACATCCAGATTTTGCACTGATTATAGGAAAGTCAATGCCTTGACTAAACCTGTTTCATTTCCTTTGCCTCGTGTAGAAGATTGTGTTGACCGTGTTGGGAATTCTAAATTTGTCACTAAACTTGACTTATTAAAAGGGTACTGGCATGTACCACTTACTGAGAAGGCCTCTGAAATTTCTGCCTTTGCTACTCCTGATGCGTTCCTTCAATATAGAGTGATGGCGTTTGGATTACGAAATGCTGGTGCAACATTTCAGCGTTTAATGTCAAGAGTGTTACTTAATGTTCCTAATTGTGATGCTTACCTCGATGATGTTGTCTGTTACTCAGATTCTTGGGATGAACATGTCCAACTTCTGAATTGTGTTTTTGCACACTTGAAATAGGCCAATCTCACAATGAATTTGGCAAAATGCAAATTTGCTTGTGCAACCGGAGTCCATAACGTCCACCCCTGTTATTGAGGGCAGACGGACTCGCGCAGCACTGCATCTGAATGGCAGAATCACCATGGTCCGGAAAGTATCTCAAAGAAATACTCACCGGAACACTGCAGGGGAGTGGTAATTCAGGCACCATCCACCGGATGAGCGTACCTCAATGGCGAGCTGTAGATGGTTTCTTGTATCTGAAGGAGAAAATTCTGAGGCAATGGCGTTCAGCGCCGCTTTATAGTGCGGGGGAGCCCACCTCTATTTCGCATGCTTGAATGCCATTGGTGGGTGAATTCTCACCCACGAGATTTTATAAGGCTTCAGTAGATTCGAGGAAGGAGGGGATAACCCCAAAGCGACATCTTTGATGATGCAGAGTCGAAAGACCGACTAGAGAGGGAACTTGAGTAGTACAGGGTTAGGCTTAAACACTTCCCCATCATTAGGTGCATTTCCATTACAGATTTGCTCAAAACTTTGGCGATATTTTCTGAATGTCGATAAAAAAGTATTGCGAAATGACGGCGTTTCCATTAACCAATGTTATGCAACTTAAACGTAAACTTTTGCCTCTCGCGATAAGTCATGGCAACGGATTTTGGTGGGATTTTGACGGATTTTGGCTATATTTATTCAAAGGAGGCTTATGCGTGTATCTTTACAGAAGCAGCAAAGAGAGCCACTTCAGAAACATGCGTGGCTCGGCTGGAATAAACCATAGACTGTATAAAAACATAAGCACAAGCATTGAGTGGCCGCAATCAGCTTCAGTGGCCGTATCAGAGCCACACTGCACCGCAGACGTGTACAATGTAAATTGTCTAAGTATTAATAGTAGGGAAAGCCCCCTATACTGGAGCACGGTCACTTATGAAGTGTTTCTTGGAGGTTACAGTACATTAAAGAATGATAATGTGATTTTTACGTACGCCAGGTAACCTGTAAATGTGAATAAACTGTTTCCATTGCAGTTTTGCGAAATATATTACCTTTTCGAATTGCCTGAAAAACCACCTCACCTAAACTTTTTCGTATATGGTCCGTTTTGCAAATTGACCCTTTCCATTATACGTATTTTTCATTCGCATTTCAATTTGGCGCATTTGGAAGGGTAAGGAAACGCGCCGAGTGACTCCTTCTATTGTCTGTCATCTGAATGTCTGATAGTTTTAAATGGGGCATATGATGCGATTCACTTTTGTTCATTCTCGTTTGGAGTGTTACAAGCTTTTGGTGCATGAAGATCTGTAGTTGCAAAGACTAAAGTCTCAAACCAAAAGAGATCTTCTTTATAAAAGTTAAGAGTCAGCCACGCCCTCCTAAAACGCCTCGTTTAAACACATCCCACATGTCTATGTCACTGTGTGGGTAGATTTGCATAACGCCGCCCCAAATGTTCTCGCAAAGAAATAAGGCGTAACTTTTAGTCTCGCTGTAGTATTGTTGTTGCCGCTGCCATGTCGTGAAGGTGCTGTGTGTTTCGTTGTTAAAGTGAAACTACGTTGTTTGGTCTTCCAAAAGACTACGATATCTGCTTCGTCATGCCTAGAACTGATCCGTGCTGGTCACTGAGGGAATACATCAACTTTCACAACCTTTCAACCGGGGACAAAAGGGGAGTCAGCCCCTTGGTCCGTCACATGTGGTGCCGCTCTATCGTCGCTCCGCCCCATCACGCCATTCTTGACCTCCGCCTCCTCATCTCACTCTATCCCGTCCCTCAGCTCGCACGTAAGCCGGGCTTCCCCTCACCTAGGCACTGTGTTTCGTTGTGAAAGCAAAACTATTTGTTTGATCTTCCAAAAGAGGACACGATTACAAATCAGTGATTAAGTTGTATTTACCTCACTGTTCCAGAACAGTTTAACCCAAATATCCAGATGTGTGCAGCACATTTTATGGAGGACTGTTTACTGATCCTGGGAGAGTAACGTTAGACTACAAGCCGGCTGTTCTGACTCACATAAATACGTTTTCATTTAATGAATTTGCCACTGATGATTCAACCTCGAGTTTTTTTGGGCAGTGTAGAGTAACACTTGTTGTTTGTCATTTCTCCGATCCCAAATGCAGACAGAGTTTTATGTTTACCCGGCGCAATGCAACACAACGCGTAAAAACACAGTATAAGTCAATATAATCAGTAATAATGTCCCCACTGGATGCAACAAATGCCTCGTTTGTAATGGGTTTTATGTTTGTGTCTCATCGCTCCGGACTGACAGGGCATCAACAGTATGTGAGGGGCGTAACATTTCCGTCACATGCATGAGGTATTCGGCCAATCACAACGCACTGGATTGTTGGCCAATCACAGCACACCTCGCTTTTTCAGACCGAGGAGCTTTGTAAAAATCGACCGTGTTTCAAAAAGGCGGGGCATAGAAGAAACAATAATGTACAGTATGTAAAAAATTGTGTTTTTTGAAATTGAAACATGCATACACCATTTCATTACCCCAAAATACACCAATTAATGTCTGTTTAGCAGCATCATATGACCCCTTTAGTTTTTTTGTTGACCGCTGAGCGTAAATTTTGTTGACCACTGAGCGTAAATTTAGAACAAGCATGTTTTTCCTGATGCTTGGATGAAAAGTGGGCGTTTGGCCATGCGCTTTTAAAGATAGAAAATTCTCTTATCTTTTTTACTGTTACGTTAATAACTCGCCAGGCAACACCATTCAAGATATCCAAAATCCATTTGCAATTTAGCATTTTCGTACTTCTTGATCTGTTGAAAGTTTTGGTGTACTTTCATTTCTCCGTAAAAAAATTTTTTTTAAAGTGACGTGATATGTGGGAAAGTATCCCATCCAAAGTGCACACAGCAGAGTACTACTTGGCCAAACTTTGTCAACTTTGGCCACATGCCACGTCACTTTAAAAAAATGTAAGCAGTGAACACACACCCCGCGCAGTGGGCAGACATTTTTTTGCTGCGGCCCCCAGGGAGCATTGTTGGTTCGTGCCTGCTCAGAGATCCTCCCTCGGGTAATGAGGTGGAAAGAGCACTGTACACAGTGCTGTTCCGGAAGGCGCTGTACACTCTCCCCACCTACAATCCCTGCCGGTACGAGACTCGAACTCGCAACTTTTGGGTTACGAGTCCGACTCTCTAACCATTAGGCCATGACTTCCATGAGTATGCATTAATTTACAGCCTGTTTTTTTCCAAAAATCCGCATTTAAACCAAAATAGCTGAATTCCTTTTGGTCGTAGCTAATATCCAGCTTGATGAGAACAATATACAGTATGTATCGAGTTTAGTGACTGTAAGTAAAACTCCCCCCCACTTTAGTTAAAAGGTAGTGCTGTAGAGCGCCTCCACCACGCCCATTTCTGAGCTTTTTGCCAGTGATGTGTGTCGAGTTTCATGTAATTCTAAGCAAGTGCCTCAATAAAAAAAACTATTAAAGTTCGACATGTTGCCATGGCAACACTATTTAAAATATCAATAATCCCTTCACAGTTTCTCATCTGCTATGTTTTGACATTATTCTGATGACGTTTGAAGCAAATCGGGTAAAAATAAGAGGGTGATTTCAAAAGTATTTTGAAAATGACACTTCCTGCTGCCAGTTGGTGGCGCTATAATTGTTAGTCATAATAGCCACATCTGTGTGATCAGCCTCATACAAAATCAGACAATGTATGTGAAAGTTCTAATACACTTCCTGTTTCTCATTTTTCATCATAAATTAGTTTTTCGGATTAAAAACCTAGGAGTATTAAAAAGTTTGATGCATGAGCTTTATAGAAAACCCTAAATAGCTGACTTCCTGTTGGGCGGAGCCTATGACATGCATTGAGAAAGTTGTCTGGCTCAGTGAGATCTATATGTGTACCGAGTTTCATATGTATACATGCAAGTATGTATGAGATATGCAGCAAGATACGCTGTAGCGGCCCTTATCCTGTGGACCCCGGTCCGTCCTAAGGCCACAGTTCCAACTGTGTGCCAAGTTTCAAGAGATTTTGAGCATATTAAGGTCTCCAAAAACCCCTGGAATAGTAAAAAAAAAAAAAAGGAAAACGGACAAGTCCTTAGACAAAAACTCAAGATCTTCGCAATTTAGTATTGTAAAGGCCTTATGGTTACACTCACCAAATTTGAAGATGATCCGATTAAAACTGTAGGAGGAGTTTGTCAAAGTACGAGGCTTGGAAATGGCAAAAACTGCACAAAAACCGCAGAGGAAATTCTAAATGTCTGACTTCCTGTTGCGTTTAGGACTTGGCTCCAAGAGACTTTTTTGTAGGTCTTATAACATTACATACTGTACCGCATTTCGTACACAGTTAAATAGCAGGAGGGCGCTTCGTTTAAGTTTTATATGTAGCGCTATCGTAGCCTTGTGGCCACTCCATTCTCAAACACCATATCGGGATTCATTTTTTCCAGTTCTGATGCGTGTAAAAGTTTTTGAGTTTAGCATTGTTTAATGCCCTCAAAGAGTAGTTTTGTTTTGAGTGAAAACGGGGTGGAAAAGCTGGGATGTTTTAAAAGAGTGCTAAGGGAATTTTACAAATTAATATATGAATGAATTATTTATATGAATGTACCGCTGAAGGTTCTAACTGTCTTCAGAAAAGATTTGATAGCATTTTGTTTTCATCTTCGCTCCGTGTATGAAAGTGACTTGTGGCCAAGTATGGTGACCCATACTTGTAATTTGTGCTCTGCATTTAACCCATCCAAGTGAAAACACACACCACAGACACCCCACACACACCACACACCACACACACACACCACACACAACACACCACACACACACAACCACCCACACACACCCAGTGTGCAGTGGGCAGCATATTTGCTGGTGGCGCCCAGGGAGCAGTTGGGGTTTGGTGCCTTGCTCAAGGGTCTTACATCAGTCTGACCCTGGTTTTGAGGGTGGAAGAAAGCGCTGGTTAGTCAGATTCAAACCCGCAACCTTTGGGTTAAAATTCCAACTCTCTAACCATTAATGCCACAACTGCCCCCACCTAATAAAGAAGTGTTCTTATCACAATGCTTTGTCCACGGAGGTTACGGGAAAAAGCTCTAATTCTGCTTTTCCATAAGCACCACCTAGTGTCAGAGAGTGGATTTACAGAAAGTTACATTTACATTCAGCCTGTGTGCAGTTTTTGCCTTGGCCAAATTCGATTTGGACCGAATTTGCATGCCCTGCTGTACATTTTGACCGTTTGATGAAAAACAAGCTTATGTGGATTCAAATGTATTAACGTTTATTAATCAATTATCATTTTGACAACCCTTTTCTTTATTTAAAGGCTGAAATGTGTGGTTTACCATTTTATGAAACTTTTTCAAGCTTTTTTGCATAACAAATCGTATAGATAATAACAAAGACCATCTGTGCTCGGCCCTAATATATCCTTTGGGGAATAGGCCCTGCGCCCCTGTGTGTGCTTGAGCCCTATAAGAATAATCCTAAGGAACATAGGGTCTTCCGCCCCCTATGGCTTGGGCCCTAAAAAAGAATTGGACAAAATGAGCAAGTCTGATTTTTATAAGTGAAATCACAATTTGTTTCCCCAGACTTTTCAACTCTTCCAGACCGCTGTTTTGTAATGATTCAAATAAAAACAGTAAACTGTTACTGTGAAAAATTGCTTTTACTGTGATACAAGATTTCTGCCATTCCACCCACCCAGATTAGGGAGTTGATGAGTCCATCTTTTAGTAGACCAAAGACATAAACATCTTGTGTGGACTTCATTCATCAATACATCAGTGTCAGGAACGCTGTCCATTTCTTTTCATCTCTGCTCATTTTACCTTTATGTAGCATTTGGGTGACTAACCAACTGCAAACCGTAAATAATGTTTTTCATCCTCTGGTGTGGGCTCTAATAAAATTATCATTATAGCTATCATTCTTGGTGTAAACGGGCCTTTAGTCACCATTGTTATTAAATAAGAAATTAAAATAACATCATAATGTCTTAAAATTTAGATTCTTCTTTGTATAGAAAACCTATGCATTCGTGTCTGTACATACATCAATAAATAACTGGTGCTGGTTTCGGTTTCGTTGGGCTGTAAAAACAAGCTAATAATTAATGATTTCTTACCTGTTAAACTCATAGATGTCCTCAATGTTTCCAAACAGAGCACACACCTGTTCTGGCTTTATGGGAAGATCTCCTGAGTCTATAATGTGAGCAAGGTAGTCCTGCAAACAGAAAATCAGATTATCACAAAAGATGCACTATACTGTATTGGTAATATCAATGAGCTATATTGGTAAGCATATCAATGAGCATCAGCCAATATTTTATTTTTTAACATAGGTACTGACTGAAATTATGTCTTTTAAACTGAAACTAAACAGCACAAAAGTACCAAATCAAAATCCATATTTTGTAAATATTTTTTATATATTTATTCTATTGTGTATCATTTTGATGCCTGATTTCATATGTACAACTACATAAAAATTTCAATATAAGATATACATTACATTTAAGCTCTAACATAAAAACAAACAGTCAATATAGGTTTATAATAGAGAAATAGAAAGTGGCTCATATACAAGTTTTATAGCTCAATCGGCACAAGAGATTGTCATCCACAAAAAAATAATAACTATTGTATTTCAAATCTGCAGATAGAGAGAGACAGAGAGAAAGATAGAGGGAGAGAGAGCAGAGCCCCAAGAAAAGGGCCCCAGCAAAGAAAGAGAGAACAAAGGAAAGAGACAGCAAAGAAAAGAAAAGAGAAAGAGCAATGGTTACTATCCTCTTTTATCCCTTCCTTGACCATGTGACTAAAAACCAAATCTGAGACATTCAAACTGACCAATCAGCAGATTACAGCTTCACCCAGGGTGCAAACAGTGTGACAATTAGCAGACCCCCTGAATTTATACACACGTTGGCCTACAGACCTTGATCACAATCAGCACCTCTTGTGCCTTCAGGAATTCCAAATCGCCCTTTTGTTTCTGAAGATAGGTTTGGGACAGGAAAGCAGAAGTCTTTGATCATTTTTGACCCTACACAGATACTGTCAAATTTCAAATTCAAGAGGAAAGACAAGTTTGACTCGATGCTACCAACTGCATGAAGCAAGTGAAACCTCACAAGCTTCACATGGCCTACGGTAAACTACAGTTCAAAGGCCTTAAAAGAAAGCTATGCTGCACAGGCACTGCATTGTACTGTATTGTTGTGAATAAACACCTATGCAATGTACACAAATAACCAGTGGTGGCTCGTCGGGGGAGGCAGGGGAGGCACAGCTTCCCCATAATTTTGAGGTGAAAATGGGAAGGAAGAACGATTTAAATGTTAATAAATTCAATTAATTTCGTTCATGTCCAGATGGAGTCTTTTTTTTGTTTGTATTATTTCACATTTAATACCAACTAAACGTGCAAGCCCACGTTTCTAAGTCGCGAATGTGCCGGCATACTGCTGATGATTTGCAACTGCGAAAATTAATGGAGGGGGAGGCCGAGTGAGCGCTGAGCTCTCGTGCCTCCGTTGGTAAAAAAAAAAATTAGCCAATCACCATCGAGTGTTCACTTTTGCACGCTGAGGAGTTTTTGAAAAGAACCTCGTAAGGATGCTAGCCTCCCTTCTGATATCATCCCATCATCAAAGAGACGTAAAATTACGTGATATTAGTTGAACCAAGTACTATCATGAGTACGATAATTGAAATATTGATCGCCAACTGATTTCCCAAGCTGTCATTCAAACAGGAGATTTACACAAATGGAGGGAAAACAGCCTAACTGGATATAGGCTACAGCAGTCGGCTTAAAAGGGTCATATGATGCTTTTTTAAAGATCATTATTTGGTGTGACAGAATTTGTTGACATGCTTTAATGTTAAAAAACACACATTATTTTTCAAATACTGTACATCACTGTAGGTCCTCTATGCCCCGCCTCTCTCAAACGCTTTCGTTTTCTACAAAGTCCCTCCTTCCGAAAAGCGCAGTCTACTCTGATTGGCCAGCTGACCCAGTGCAATTTGTTTGACAGAACACCGCAAGCACTCGTCGGAAATGTAACACCCCTTACCATAACCGCGAGCTTCATCTTTCAAAATAAATGTAAAGACATAGCCCGAAAGGGGAACAGAGTCTCGTTACAGACTCAGTGATGAAGCTGGTATGTGTTTGCCTTACACAAGCCACGGTTAAGACAGCTGACTCCACTGTGATGTGTTTCGCTCTCTCTCTCTCTCTCTCTCCCCTTCCTCTCGCGGCATCTCAGCACACACACACACACGATGCGAAACACTCCGCATTTGAACAGTCAATAGCATATACTTAAACTAATAACAAAACAGTATCCGATTCAGAAGCGCCAGATTGTCATAGCAAGTCAGAATTACCTCCTCTCCTAGGTTCCTGAAACGGTCGTCCATAAAATGCATTACTGTTCTGTTGTAAGTAATCTTAAAGATTCCTAACTGCCATCTACTTTCGAGAGGCCAATAAAGTGCTTTTTTGCTTTCGCTAAGAAAGAATCCCGTGTCTCCCTGACATGCTGCTTCAACACTAACTGCGTTCCTGAAACCACGCCTTCTTTCTTGCTAAACCTGGGGAACCAAATATTTCCACTAGGAGGTAGATATTGCACTTGGCGTGTTAGAACGACCTTTTTATGGGCTGTCAGAGTCTTACTTTGATAAAGATACCTTTTGGTTTTGAGACTGTCTTTGCACTTCGATCTTACCTAGGCCAACACTTGTATACTGCCAAAAGAAGGAAAACTTGCATCGAACATATGACCTCCTTATTTAAATGCGCAACCGGCACTCTCTTTTCACAAGCAGAGCTTTTAAGAAGGGATGATGTTTGGTGAAGAAAAATCAGTGATATCCAGGTAAGTGAAATTATATTTTCTTGGTGTATGTATGTGGTTTTCTTTAAGTTTTCTGACTAAAAGCAATGTTAACAAACTTTAAAGTGGTTAAGCAAATAATAATAATAATCGGCATGCAGGGATCCCAGATCAATACGATTAGTGTGCCTCCTCTATTTTAAAATAACAGCCAGTAACCATGCATTATGTATGTAGTCTTCAGTCTTCAGTGATTATATTGTTATGGTGCATTGTAATATTGATGCTTTGCTCAATTTCTGTGCATAACTCTTTCATATTTTGAACAGTTTTGTTTTCAATGCTTCTAAATTTGGCAATGTTAGGTTCAACATTTAGTTTTTATTAACTGATGTACAAAACAGCAAATGGTTTGTAGTCTACAAAAAGAATGCAGAATGCTGTTGCCACATCAAATAAGTATTTTAACATAAATTAAATTAATCAAAATTAATAGCAATTACTATTACAATATCAACAGAAATTATCAACAGATATGATTTTTGACATGTGCAAATTAAATCCAACAATTCAAATGTGGATAGACTATTCGGAATCAGGACTGTGTGATCTCTGGGCTGTATTATGTATTCATCTATTCATTTTCTCAAATAAATAAAAATTATCTGATAATGTCTCTCAAAGTGCACAGTCTTTTGAATAAATAATAAAATTGTGATGCATGTTTTTCTGGTTCTTTTAAATGGAAGTTTAAAAAGTAATAGGGTTTTTTTTACACCTCATGACTGTAATCTCACTCAAGCTGTGTGACATTGTGTTGTACTTGGGGGACTCAATAGGCACAATCCAATTGTCAAACCTGATATTGCATAACGTGATAATCCCGGGGCATAGGATGTCTGACTGCTAACAAGTCATAATATGCAGTTCCTACACTTCAGAAGCATTCAATATATAATGAAAAACATGTATTCTAGTGTTAATTCAGTGGCAAGGGAATGAAACATGTATGAGCCATGATATGACCGAGCTAATGGGTTTAACTATACACCCACCTTGATTCCAGTGCACTGAACTGACCTCCTAATGGAATAATTAGCTTTAAATTGAGATATACCAGATGTATCAGCAGAGCTTTATTTCTGTATTGTGTAGCGTGGGGACTTGGTTCTATCCATCAGTTGCTGATTGGATAGAGGTGGATCTAAATGCAAAATTGCAGCTGACTGTAAGAAAGGGACCGTGGTTTAAGCCGACTAAATGATTAGGGAAGTCTGATGTATGTCACCAGAGAGAAGTCTGTTGTTTCACCAGAAGATCAAGTTATGGTATTTTTAGTGCTGTCAATCTATTAAAAAATAAACTAATTAATCACAAATTTTTTCTGAAATTAATCGTGATTAATAGCAATTAATCCCACCTAGCATTAAAGTTTTAAAAAATAATTTTATATTGCAATAATTTCAC
Source organism: Sinocyclocheilus anophthalmus (assembly GCA_018155175.1). Lineage (NCBI taxonomy): Eukaryota > Metazoa > Chordata > Actinopteri > Cypriniformes > Cyprinidae > Sinocyclocheilus > Sinocyclocheilus anophthalmus. Next base: position 20,733 of record JADLZN010001629.1, read on the forward strand.
ATTCAATCTTTAAATGAATGTAGGAACAACAAAGACAGTATATTTTTTAATATTTGTTTAGTGGCATCTTTTTTTATGTCTGAAGGCGAGTATCACTAATATCAATACTACTGATGACCCTAGGAAATATTTTTCCCCCCTGATATTTAACCATTGAATATAGCCATTTAACATTGCAGTAGCTATAATTGAGAGCTATAAATTTTAACATTTATATGTAGGGGTGGAACGATACATGTATTCGTACCGAACCGTCACGGTACGGACATCTTGGTTCGGTGCATGAGGCCTTACAACGAATACAGGCAATTCACCCCAAAAGGGGCGCCCGCAGCAATGCAACGCTGTTTGATAACCGGCCGCCAGCAGAAGAACAGCGAATGCCATGAGTTGCACACTTGAACAGAATCATCCAGGTAAGAATAGGGAATGAAGTGTCAAATACATTTCAGATAGAAAATGGAACTCCACAAGGGAGTGTAATAAGTACACTATTGTTTTCCATAATGATAAATGATGTATTTAATCAAGTAGAACCAGATATAGGTAGGTCTCTGTTTGCAGATGACGGTGCTCTCTGGAAAAGGGGAAGGAATATTTTATATATTAATAAGAGGATACAAGAGGCAATAAGGAAAGTAGAAGAATGGGCATATGAATGGGGATTTAAATTCTCAGAGGAGAAAAGTAAAACAGTAATTTTCTCTAGGAAGAGGGTTATTCCAGAAGCGAGTTTGAAGATGTATGAGAAATCATTAGAAAGGGTTAAGGTATTTAAGTTTTTAGGTATTTATTTTGATGCAAAACTTACTTGGGCTGAACATATAAATAAAATAGTTGAGAAATGTCAGAAGGTGTTAAACATCATGAGATGTGTAAGTGGAGGGGAATGGGGGGCAAGTTTTTCTTCATTAAAAACAATCTATGTAGCACTGATCCGGTCTGTTGTGTGGTATATGGTTCTGCCTCAAAAAACCTGTTGGAAAAACTTTGTAAAATTCAAGCTCAAGCAATGAGACAGTGTTGTGGAGCAGTCATACACCCATTCCAGCTTTACAAGTCTTAGTAGGAGAGATGCCACTAGAAATTAGAAGGAAACAAGTAATGGTCAATTACTGGGCTAACTTCCAGAGGCATGAAGATGAACATCCTACAAAAATGGTCTTACAGAACTGTTGGGAACAAAATTAAAGATGTAGAATAAGTTTTGGGTGGAGTAATAAAATATATGCAAAAGAAATACAAGTAAATAACATCAAGATGAGCTCAACAGTTGTTATTCAGGAATATGAACCATGGGATTATGTAACACCTCAAGTAGATTTGCATTTGTTGGAGGTTAAAAAAACAGAAAGAGAAGTTGACTTGGCATCTGCATTTTCAAGTTATACAAAAGTCCAAGACCCCTGGCATATACAGGTGGGGAGGGAAAAAAAAAGGTATTTAGTCAGCCACCAATTGTGCAAAAGATGAGAAAAAAAGATGAGAGAGGCCTGTAATTATCATCATAGGTATACCTCAACTATGAGAGAAAAAATGAGAAAAAAAAAATCCAGAAAATCACATTGTAGGATTTTTAAAGAATTTATTTGCAAATTATGGTGGAAAATAAGTATTTGGTCAATAACAAAATTTCATCTCAATACTTTGTTATATACCCTTTGTTGGCAATGACAGAGGTCAAACGTGTTCTGTAAGTCTTCACAAGGTTTTCAAACACTGTTGCTGGTATTTTGGCCCATTCCTCCATGCAGATCTCCTCTAGAGCAGTATTGTTTTGGGGCTGTCGCTGGGCAACACGGATTTTCAACCCCTCCAAAGATTTTCTATGGGGTTGAAATCTCAAGACTGGCTAGGCCACTCCAGGACCTTGAAATGCTTCTTACGAAGCCACTCCTTCGTTGCCCGGGCGGTGTGTTTGGGATCATTGTCATGCTGAAAGACCCAGCCACGTTTCATCTTCAATGCCCTTGCTGATGGAAGGAGGTTTTCACTCAAAATCTCACGATACATGGCCCCATTCATCTTTCGTTTACACGGATCAGTCGTCCTGGCCCTTTTGCAGAACAACAGCCCCAAAACATGATGTTTCCACACTCATGCTTCACAGTAGGTATGGTGTTCTTTGGATGCAACTCAGCATTATTTCTCCTCCAAAAACGACAAGTTGAGTTTTTACCAAAAAAAGTTATATTTTGGTTTCATCTGACCATATGACATTCTCCCAATCCTCTTCTGGATCATCCAAATGCTCTCTAGCAAACTTCAGATGGGCCTGGACATGTACTGGCTTAACCCTCTGAGGTCGATTAACGCGGATACGCGTTTTGAGGCATCTCCTCCTGATCACACCGAAAATAACTTAACTTACACTTTCAGTTTTGATCTTACAGACTAGAGCAATACATCAATCGGATCTGTAAATGGTCTACTTTTATTTGCATACACACATAATAACAACAAAACTTTGTACTTTTGTAAAATAAAGAAAACAAACAGGGTGCGCTGTCTGCTGCCGTGGTCTGCGTAATCTTTATTTAGAGACGCGTCATTAAAATGAACTGTAACTCAGCAAATACTCAACAAAGAGACATGAGAGATATATCTATAGAAAGCTTGACATGTCTACTTTTAAACTAAGCAAGTCTTATCGAAAGCAAATATTCTGTGATAAAGTAATCCATATAAAACCAACGCGATGTCCAGTCTTTCACGTCTCCCTTCATTATCTCTAATGTGACCACGCCCACTCGCTGAGCGCTATTGATATTATAATCATCCACGTGAAGCGCGCGGCGTGTAAACACCCACATCACAGCAAACAAAGCCGCAAGACCTCAAGTTTTTTTAATTTTACTGTTCGCGTCACGCTGAGAGGAATAAGACAGAATTCACCTCAAGAAGCTTTGGATTACCTCAGGGAAAAACATGAGTAAGTCTTTTTTATTAACCTACTTGTATTAGTTTTCACATAACTTGTTCACATTTTAGTTAGAAAGTAGTTAGACTTTTTCCAAACTATAATTCCTGTCTAAATGTATAATCAAGTGAAACATTATGAAGTTTCATTCACAGCATCTAAATGTCACGATGCCAGGATGTTTTTTTTATGTTCTATAACAGACAGAAATATGATATAAAAGTAATATGAGTTATAATGTTACTAGCCTAATGTTAGTAAGATTGATTAGTCAAAACTTTACTGTGATATGATATTCTCTGTTCACGAATATAGCTATATATGTTTATAATGATAGTTTTTGGATTGTATAGGCCTACATGCAAAGCATGCTTGTGTTTATGAATGTAACTAAGCTTCTGTTCATGAATATCTGCTCTGGTCTAAATATTTTGAATGTGTTATACCCGTGTCTTATGGAGTAATGACGCTGAAATGTTTGAAAGTTTTAATTTCGGTTTAGGACTGTGGCTGCATCACCGGCATCTTGCACAAGAAAGGCACACGCATGTCGTTCAGTTTTGAGTTCGCTGGAAAAATCATACTGAGTAAGTGCACAGTCTAGTAATTGTACTTTTATTATGCCTAACTATATGGTAATATTATTTGTGGTTGATAGAGTTAAAATGTTAGAATTGGCATTGTTTTCTCATGAAGTATGCATACTATACTAAGGTACTGTGGGGAATACACAGTATTTGCACTCTTGCATTCACCTGCATCTCTCAAAGGAAGGGGGCACTCGTTCAGTTTTCAACTCCGTTTCAGAAGTGTGCATTCACTATTGTACAGATGTTACTTTCATTTGATTTAATTACTTTGTGGTAAAATATGTTTGCTATGTATTAATTGTGTTCTTTGTTTAGATAAATTAATACTAGTATCAGTGAACATCATAATAATAAGTAGTTTGTGTAAACAGCATGCTTGCATTTTTATTTCAGATGTGAGAATAACAATGCAAAAGAACCTGTTGCAAAGAGAGCCAAACAAATAAGCAGCCCACTTGGTCATGGAAACCAGAGAATGACGTTGACATGTTCCACAGGCTCTACAATTCCTGCCTGCACAAGAACCTGGACCACAGCTAAGACCATGTGATGCACACTCCCAAAATGACGCTTGTGATCGTATATATATTCGAATAAACTACAAACAAAACATAGATACATCTTTTCTCATTCTTTCTTGTAGCAATTCCCTCTCAGTCACACACCTGAAAGCTCATTATGCAGCTCATTATGCGGGCTTTTGTCTTCTCAGGTGTGAATCACTCATTATACATGACTATTCACGCCCCCTCGCATATTCCTTTTCTTCACAAAATGTGTCTTAGAAAATTTAAATCTATATATTGTTTTCTGTGAGTGAGTAAGATGATTTTCACATATTTTTGAAGCAAAAACTCTAGACTTCAAGATAATTTCTCAAAAGTCTTGTGATCAAATGTTTTGTATGTGTTTTATGGCCTTATTTCAGGGACTTTAAAATTTTAGTTTTTCACTAACCACGCATAAACGTTGTTTTCTCAAAAACACAATCACATACATACATGATGCTCACATATTATTGTATCCCAGTTTGTGCTGATTATGGTGCTACTAAACTTAGCAATTAAAATGTTTATTAGCAACTGAAATAAAGCACAAATGTCAGGACATGTCAAACTTCTCCAGGGCCCAAAACACCCCCAGACCCAGAGGGTTAAGCAGGGGGACACTTCTGGCACTGCAGGATTTGAGTCCCTGGCGGCGCAGTGTGTTACTGATGGTAGCCTTTGTTACTTTGGTCCCAGCTCTCTGCAGGTCATTCACTAGGTCCACCCGTGTGGTTCTGGGATTTTTGCTCACAGTTCTTGTGATCATTTTGACCCACGGGGTGAGATTTTGCGTGGAGCCCCAGATCGAGGGAGATATCAGTGGTCTTGTATGTCTTCCATATTCTAATAATTGCTCCCACAGTTGATATCTTCACACCAAGCTGCTTACCTATTACAGATTCAGTCTTCCCAGCCTACTGCAGGTCTACAATTTTGTTTCTGGTGTCCTTTGACAGCTCTTTGGTCTTGGCCATGGTGGAGTTTGGAGTGTGACTGTTTGAGGTTGTGGACAAGTGCCTTTTATACTGATAACGAGTTCAAACAGATGCCATTAGTACAGGTAACGAGTGGAGGACAGAGGAGCCTCTTAAAGAAGAAGTTACAGGTCTGAAAGAGCCAGAAATCTTGCTTGTTTGTAAATGACCAAATACTTATTTTACCGAGGAAATTAACAATTAATTCTTTAAAAATCCTACAATGTGATTTTCTGGATTTTTTTTTCTCATTTTGTCTCTCATAGTTGAGGTATACCTATGATGAAAATTACAGGCCTCTCTCATCTTTTTAAGTGGGAGAACTTGCACAATTGGTGGCTGACTAAATACTTTTTTGCCCCACTGTACAAGTGTATACAGATGGCTCAAAAGATCCAGAACGTCAAATAACTGGGGCTGCTTTTTTAGTTCAAGACAGTGATGACCAGTGGATCAGTGGAGTAAAGCGAACTTCAAATCATTTGGCAGTTTATACTGTAGAAATGATAGGAATGCTCTTGGCTTTGCAGTGGGTTGAGGAACACAAACCTGAGAATGTTCTAATTTGTTCTGACTCAGTTTCAGTCTTAAAGTGTTTGAAATCTTTTAAATCATATCACCAAGATATTATTTTTAGTATCCTACAAATACATTCAAGAATTGTTCAAAATGATACATCAATAAGTTTTATATGGGTCCCAGCACACATAGGAATAAGGGGAAATGAAGAAGTGGATAAATTAGCAAAGCAAGCTTTACAGAGAGAAACGATAGAGATACAAGTTCCATTAAGTAAATCGGAGATTAAGGTTTTAATATGGAGTAAAGTGATTAAAGAATGGCAAGTTAAGTGAAACAATGGGGAAAATGGTAGATTCCTTTACAGTTTAATAAACAAAGTAAGTCATAATATAAAGTGTATAGGTAAGTCAAGGAAAGAAGAGGTTATCTTTAACAGAATATTGCTAGGGCACTAAAATTTAAATAGCACTCTTAAAATAACAGGGAAACATCCAAATGGGTTATGTAAACAATGTCATGTTGAAGAAACAATACCTAATGTATTTCTTGAATTTAGCAAGTATGAACAAGAAAGAAGAAAAATTATAGTAGAAATAAGGAAAAATGGAATTCAGGATCTTAATTTTAAGAAATTAAGATATAAAATAAGTAAGTGAAATAAATAGTAATGTATTCTTTGATTTTATAAGAGATACAGGGTTGGTAAATATAATTTAAAACTCTGTTTCACACTCCGGAGCAGAAGGTGGTGGTAATGCACCAATACGCTGGATGCCAACCACCGTAAAAATATAAGAAGAAGAAGAAGCAGAAGAAGTTGCGCACGATGAAAAAAACAAGCCCCACTGACGTGGCCATGGCTGTTCTGAGAGTCTCTCCGATATGCCTTGTACAAATACCCACACTTGCGGTCTTTTGCGATTTGAACATTTGACTACTTATGATGTATTTTCCTGTATTTGGCCAGTGTTCAAGTGAGCATGAAGACCACAAGTGTGTCAAACTTTTCATTACCTGATGGGACACACTTGTAGTGTTGCAAGTGTTTACATAGCTTTATTTAAATTTGTGGTGCTTCTAATTAAGTGATAAAAAGCAGTTGCAAATATTGTACAAAATAAATATCACCACTACTCATCTTTGCACCAATAAAATGTAAAAACATTGTTTTTCTACCAAATTATATGTAATATCTAAATATTATATTAATATTTAACTTGCATTAGAAAGGTTTCCGTGACCTCTCACGAGATCTCTGCAAAAAGTCTCAAGATTTAATTTCACAACATGATGCATGATGGGATACACTAATCCTCGAATAGCGCTCCGGAGCGGTATTCGAGATAGTGTGGATTTAGTGTGCGTAAGGGCACTGCGCTCTGGCATTTTTAAGAGCTGAGACAGTCTTGCGCACTTACTTCCTGTCCTCAAGTGGCCAGTGGCAAGTGTGGGTATTTGGACAAGGGGACTGACAAAGGAGTATACTTGTGGGGAAGTTGTGGCCTAATGGTTAGAGAGTCGATCTAACCCAAAAGATGTGGTCGAGTCTCATACCGGAAGCGGATTGTAGGTGGGGGGAGTGAATGTGAAGTGCTCTCTTCCACCTTCAATACCACAACTGAGGTGCCTTGAGCAAGGCACCGAACCCCCAAGTGCTCCCTGGGCGCCGCAGCATAAATGACTGCCCACTACTCCGGGTGTGTGTTCACAGTGTGTGTATTCACTGCTGTGTGTGTGTGTGCACTTTGGATGGGTTAAATGCAGAGCACAGATTTCGAGTATGGGTCACCATACTTGGCCTTGTGTCACTTTACTTTTAAAGGCTTGTGCACTCAACTGTTTGCGAAATTGAGCTTTGTGCTTTATTCAGAACCATATGTGCGATGTAACGTACGGTGGACGCGAGGGGTGACATGGCTGGGTTCACTTGTCGTGGCCATGAATATAACTTGTGGGAATCGTGAAATATGTTGTGGCCACGAGATAGTAGAGGGGGAACGTCATATTAACTTGTGGGAACGTGATATTATGTCGTGGCCACGAGATAATTTTGAGGTAATGACATCCTTATGTCGTGGCCTCGAGATTCTTTGTTGAGGGAATGACATATTTTTCTCTTGGCCACGAGTTTAATGCGTAAACAAACCTGCGTGACCATAGCAAACCGGGATTATCAGAGATGGATTCATTAATATTTTATTTTGAATTAAGAAATGATTATATTATTTATTATAGAAATTATTACATTATTAAATTATTATATTAACCACAGGCCTTGGCTGTATTACGTGCGAAAGTCAGCATTCAAATGAAGTTTATCATAAATAAATGTTACATAAAGTGCATAATATAAAATAGGCCAACAAGAAAACATTTTTATCCATCCTACAGTCTTGTAAATCCATTAACTGATCGTGTCTTTTTATTTAATATTTGTATATTGTTATTATTACTACATTAACTTATTAGGGCTATATTTTTATCTGCGTTATATTAATGTTTACCTTCATTTCGATCTCTTTACTTAATGTTCTGAATACTTTTGTAAATAATAGCCTACTGTAAATGCTCAACATGCCAATAAAGCTTTGACTATGCTGACTGGCTTTAACATAGTATTAAAATGAACATATTCTTTGATTTCGGCTAATTAATTAGACCAAATTATTAAAATACTATAGGTTTCGTTGAATTAATAATTCGCATAGTTTCATTTGTAAATGAAAACACAACACGCTCATTATCACACATGGGCATAAATACAGTCATAAAGTCAAAACTTTATTGGCATATTTGTACAAAATATATGGTAGGCTAGCAAATGCTAGCATAATTATACAAAACGTTAACTACTAGGTAAAGTGATACACAAATTGAAAGGGGAAATAAGCATGTATAACAATAAATATAAAAATATAGCCCTAATAAGTTAATGTAATAATAATAATAATATACAAATATTAAATTAAATGTTTAATGTTAATAAAAATGTTTTATCCATTTTTGATAATCCCGGGTTGCTATGGTCACGCAGGTTTGTTTATGCATTAAACTCGTGGCCATGAGAAAAATGTCGTTCCCTCAACATAAGAAGGCCACGACATAAGGATGTTGTTACCTCGACAAAATGATCTTGTGGCCATGACAAAATATCACGTTCCCACGAGTTAATATGACGTTCCCTCAAATTAACATCTCGTGGCCACCACATATTATCACGTTCCCACAAGTTGTTATGTCGTGGCCACGACAAAACTAAGTGAACCAAACATGTCAGCTCCCGGGCAACATACAGTATCTGGATGCTAAAATATTATTTATTATGTAAATTATAGGCTTTGTACTTCAGTCACATTCCAATGCTGACACAGAGGCGGCGCGCTGATGTTTGGTTCACTGTATTTTATTTTGATAAAGTACAACTGCGCTGTCTAGTTAGCAATGCTGGAACTCATGTGTTTTGTGTGTGTGTGTGTGGGTGTGTCGAGCAGCCGGCGCGATTCACTTCACTGTTCCTTCTACCAGCCAGAATCAACTTTACCACTACGTCTTATAATAAGCACACTGTTGTAAATTTCTGCTTTATTTGGTACATCACAATGAAAACCACCATGTGCTTTTGTAAAATAAGAAAAACAAAAGGATGTGCTTGCTGCCAATTTGAGTTTCCTTTTGAAACAAATTAAGCCGGTCAAAAATGAATGAAACTCAGGTATATAGGCTATGTACACGTCGCATGTTTTTTTCTATGTTTATCAGTAAAACGAAATCAAATATCTTTCAAGAAAGAATATTCATTGTAGTATATATATGTACTGCAAATTTTTATATATATAAGTACTCATATTTAGTATTTTCACATCTAGTGGAAAATTTTAAAATTGTACTACGTCTGTCAAATAAATGAAAAGAAACGAGCATAGTAGATTTGTTTTTCCCCGTTGTACTGGAAATGTTGTTGAACCGTGCCCCCGAACGGGTTACGTACCGAACCGTGACCTCTGTGTACCGCAAGAGGGGGGCAAGTCCACACATTTTCAAGTCTCAAGCAAGTTTAAGTCCCTACCATCAAGTCTCAAGCAAGTGTCAAGTCACAGTACAAACAAATCAAGCAAGTTAAGTCAAGTCAGTGGCTCACCTCAAGCAAGTTAAGTCGAGTCCTGCTAAGGATCAAGTCTAGTCAGAGTATCAAACAGGAACAAATATTTTTTTTGCCACATGACCTTATTAATTTTCCCTCAGAAATTAACTTAATTATACATTTTAAATAATAATGTTTTAAATATAAAATTTTGAATATAGGCAAAATACTACTTTGTATTGCTAAAGTCTGTAATTGAGAAAATATTGATAAAAATACAAGATAAAAATATGTATCTCATATTTATGTTATATTGAGTTTGACCATCCTAGGAGACAGATAATATTTAACAGATGTTGGAAAATTATTTTGCACTAAATATATCCAGCGAAGACTGGGATTCAGTCTGGGAGCACGCTAAATAATATGCAATGCTGACTACAAATCACTCCTTATATCAGAAATAAAACGGACCCAAAATTTTCATTGGATATAGACACCCTATTTGGATTGTTTCTTTCACTTTGCATGACATTGTTCCATGCCTACATTGTTCTTGAAAACTATTGTCATGGCTCAAAACAAGAAGCCTATTGCTGTTAATGTACATGTATCTTCCCTGTAACTTATTGATTTCTTTGATTTTATAATAAGAACTAAATTGACAGCTATGCATTTAAGGCTATGATAGGCCTACTCTATGGCATTAATGCCGCCAGTAAGTGGTGGCAAATCACTGCTTTATCACAGAAGCGTTCATTGAACTGATTCATTCTAAACAGTTGATTCGTTCATGAACATGCAAGAATGGACCACTGGATCACTCAACCGTTTCGTTCAAATCCCTGGATTCGTTCAGTATTGCTTAGAGACGCGCGTAACTCTTAAGCTGTGGGCTGAACGGAACTGGCAGCCACGCTGAAAATATTACTAAATATCGTATGTTATAAATATAAAAACTCATACTAGGGCCATTTTGACAACATATCTTAGATTTTGGGCGCAAGAAAAACAACACTAATCGATAAAAAACTGTGGTTTCCGTGGTACAATTACATATATTGATTTACAAAGAGGGATGCTTAACACCAACGCACTGTTGAGAGGCAAACGCCAGTGAATCTAAAGTTTAACATCGTTAATTAATTACAAACATGAAATTAATCATTTATAATCACTTTAATTTAATGACAGACTTAAGCTGAATTTTAAGACCAATGCTGTTTTCAACTAACGAACAAGCTTACATACCTTTCCTTTTTGAAGTGCCGACGTCCTGGCTTTGTAAATGCATACAGCAAATGCATACAGTTTCGAAGTGTTTATCCAAACATCTCGGGAGATTCTCTTGCTCCCTGTATTTGGCGCGCTGTGTTCCTGACTGTGCTCGTGCAGTGTCATGAACTTTGCAGACTCGGATCACTTCTGCCACTGGTTCAGTGGCTTGCGTTTTGTTCACCAAATTATGTCGCAATGATTTATAATAATAATAATAATTAAAGTTGTTATAAAGTCAAGTCCTGCCGAGTCATGAAGATCAAATCAAGTCAAGTCTCAAGTCACTGGATCTCAAGTCAAAGTCAAGTCAAGTCATTTTATTCGAGGTCATTTTTCGAAGTCAGTATAATTTGTATCCTACTGCTGAAGGCACAGGTAGCTAAATAGCACATATAAAATAGGGTTGGAAACGGTACACAGAGGGGTGGACTTGACTCGAGGTCCCCCAACTCTGGTGTACCGGGCCCACCCCTATTATAGTTGTGTCATATATAGTAACTGTGCCCTTCAGCAAGTAGGATAGAAATATATAGAAATTGAATAAAGTTATCAAACACTAAATTACATGTAGATAAATACTTAAAGCTTTTTTTTCTTTTGTTCTTTGATTAACAGGCATCACAGCAGTTGTGTTATTAGGTTATTTTTGCTACTTTAAGATCTGCCGCTGCTAAACATGACGTGGATCTGACACGCATCGTATTTTTTCACAACTCTTTAACTTTTCTGCCTCACTTCAGGTCTTAAAGTCTCTAGTGAACTGACGAGTTGAATTGGGTGTGTTAGATGAGGGAGACAGTGCTGGGGTGCTCCAGGACAGTTTTGAAAACCACTGCATTTCAGAAACATGTTCTTAAATGTGACTCATATATAACAAATACTTACATACATGCACAGTTTTAAGGCAGCTTTAATTTTTTTTGTAACTTCATGACTTAACTGACGACATAACGATGACACGCTATGGTGTTACAACCCCATTCCAGAAAGTGAGACGTTTGTAATAAAATGCAATAAAATCAAGACTCGTATAAATGTTCTTTGAAGTTTATTTGAAAAAATGAATTTTAATGACAAAGTATAAAAGTTTAAAAAAAGTTTCACTGACCAACGTAAATTATTTTGCAATATAAACCCATGTGATGGCTGCAACACACTCCAAAAAAGTTGGGACAGAGGCAAAATAAAAGTGAAAAGGTTATAGAATATCCAAGTTAAACAGTTTTGAAACAGTAACAGTACGCAGGTGAATTTGTAATAGGTGAGGGTATCATGTTTTGGTATAAAAGGAGCATCTCAGTCTTTGCAAGCAAAGTTGGATCATGGCTCATTACTTTGTGCCAAATTTCATGAAAGTGTCAAACAAATCAAAAATCTAATTTCTCAATGCAAAATTGCATAGAATGTAGAATGTGTGCTGTGGTCAGATGAGTCCACATTTCAAGTTATTTCTGGGAAAAATGGAAGTCGAGTTCTCAGTCCCAAAGACCAAATAAGGGACCATCCAGACTTTCATCAGCAACAGAAGCAAAAGCAAACCACTGTCATGGTATGGGGGTGCAGCAGAGCAAATGACATGGGTGACTGGCATATGTGCGAAGGTACCACTGACATAGAGGCATATATTGGAATTGTACAGAGACATATACTGCCATCAAGATGATGTCTTTCATGGGAAGTCCATGGTTATTAGATCAAGACAACGCCAGGTCTCATTTTGCATGTGCTACAACAGCATGGTTTCGTAGGGACGCAGAGTGGAATGTGCTAGATAAGTCCAGGATCTGTCTTGGAAAATGTAGACCAGTCTTGAAAAGTAGAACGACAACGGACGTAAGCAGATTGGAGGATCTGAAAAGTCTTGTCTCAAGTGGATTTGACCAAACGTTTTTGCTTGCAAACTTTAAAATTAGTTTGATTCCATTCCCAGAAAATAAACATTGTAATTAAAAGGAAAGTTGATGTTACACAGTGTTAAACATGCCTCTGTCCCAACTTTTTTGGAGCGTGTTGCAGTCTTCTACAAACCCGATTCCAAAAAAGTTGGGACACTGTACAAATTGTGAGTAAAAAAGGAATGAAATAATTTACAAATCTCATAAACTTATATTTTATTCACAATAGAATATAGATAAATATCAAATGTTGAAAGTGAGACATTTTGAAATGTCATGCAAATATTGGCTCATTTTGGATTTCATGAGAGCTACACATTCCAAAAAAGTTGGGACAGGTAGCAATAAGAGGCCGGAAACGTTAAATGTACATATAAGGAACAGCTGGAGAACCAATTTGCAACTTATTAGGTCAACTGGCAACACGATTGGGTATAAAAAGAGCCTCTCAGAGTGCCAGTGTCTCTCAGAAGTGAAGATGGGCAGAGGATCACCAATTCCCTCAATGTTGTGGCGAAAAATAGTGGAGCAATATCAGAAAGGAGTTTATCAGAGAAAAATTGCAAAGAGTTTGAAATTATCATCATCTACAGTGCATAATATAATCCAAAGATTCAGAGAATCTGGAACAATCTCTGTGCGTAAGGGTCAAGGCCGGAAAACCATACTGGATGCCCGTGATCTTCGGTTCTGTTCTGTTCTGTTCTGTGGTCAGACGAATCAAAATTTGAAGTTCTTTTTGGAAAACTGGGACGCCATGTCATCCGGACTAAAGAGGACAAGGACAACCCACGTTGTTATCAGCGCTCAGTTCAGAAGCATGCATCTCTGATGGTATGGGGCTGCATGAGTGCGTGTGGCATGGGCAGCTTACACATCTGGAAAGGCACCATCAATGCTGAAAGGTATATCCAAGTTCTAAAACAACATATGCTCCCATCCAGACGTCGTCTCTTTCAGGAAGACCTTGCATTTTCCAACATGACAATGCCAGACCACATACTGCATCAATTACAACATCATGGCTGCGTAGAAGAAGGATCTGGGTACTGAAATGGCCAGCCTGCAGTACAGATCTTTCACCCATAGAAAACATTTGGCGCATCATAAAGAGGAAGATGCGACAAAGACCTAACACAGTTGAGCAACTAGAAGCCTGTATTATACAAGAATGGGACAACATTCCTATTCTTAAACTTGAGCAACTTGTCTCCTCAGTCCCCAGACGTTTGCAGACTGTTATAAAAAGAAGAGGGGATGCCACACAGTGGTAAACATGGCCTTGTCCTAACTTTTTTGAGATGTGTTGATGCCATGAAATTTAAAATCAACTTATTTTTCCCTTAAAATGATACATCTTCTCAGTTTAAACATTTGATATGTCATCTATGTTGTATTCTGAATAAAATATTGAAATTTGAAACTTCCACATCATTGCATTCTGTTTTTATTCACAATTTGTACAGTGTCCCAACTTTTTTGGAATCGGGTTTGTAAATCAATTTTTTGTATTTACAACTAAAAAATTTAGTTGGCCAGTGAAACATTTTTCCTTTGCACATTAGTCAATTAAATAAAGGTTAAAGCGAATTAACAAATAACATTCTTGATTTTATGGCATTTCACAAAATGTCCCAAATCTTCTGGAATTGTGTCTTAACATGTGTCTGTGTGACAGATTAGTGACTGAAAGCTGACTTAATGTATTCTGTGCGACAGAACCGAAGGCAAATTTATCGCATTTTCTGTTCACCGAAACCGAAATCTGATTTGACAAGTGACAGATCTCAAGCTGTTTTAGCATGTTTCTGTGGACAGACTAAGGTAAGCTTGACTAACCGCATGTCTGTGCGACAGACTAAGGCAAGTGTGAGTACGGATTAACTTATATATCTTAAGTGTAGTGGGAGAAGTTACAATCAGCTGAGCGTCAGCTGATGCTGGCTGTCACATCGTGGTCTGCCTAAAAAAAAGCTTGAGCTCCATTTGTCACTCTAACTACATTTTTTGGTGAACTATCACCTAACACACCCTTATAAGAAAAGAGTGTGTAAAAATTTGGGCTGTCAATTCCAAAAAAAAAAAAAAAAAAAGTATTTCATCAAGCCTCCTGACCCATATCCTGCTAGTAAACAGTCATTCGCACTGGATGATTTCTTGCATTGAATAATAGTAGGAACTGAATCGAACTAAAAGCAGGGTCTCGAAGCATATATTTTTTAAATTGACATTTTAAAACTTAACACTACATCTTAAAAATGCAGCACGAATGGTGTTAGAAAATAAAAAACACCACCATCTATTGACAAAGAGGTGAGCGGAGATGAGCAGGCATCACCAATAAAGTCTTCATGGGAGCTGAGCACATGCTTGAGTAGAGCAAGCGGTGACAATGCTAAAACAGTTTAGAAATACTCAACTAAATGAGATTAACTAGGAAAAAAAATGGGACTGATCTAATGCATGTTAACAAAAATGACAGCATGTCAGATAACTTACATTTTACAGAACTGTAACTTTAAAACCAAGGTACACACCGAACTGTAATTTTTGTGTACTGTTACACCCCTAGCATATATTATAATTAATTACATTTTTGCTAATTTTATTAGTTTGACACTTGAATATAAGCATTTGTTTAGAAAGGGTAAGACTAATGCTGACCTCTACGATACTCCGCAGATCTCTCACATACATCCGCTCCGTCTCAATGATCTCCATGACCACACGGTCCAGGTAGGTAAGATCAGGGTTGGGTGCCATGGTGCTGGCAGCAAATGGAGAGAAACTGTTGGAAACGGAGGAGCTGTTGTTGTTGTTAACAGTGTTGCTGCTATTTTGCTGGAGAAAGAGGGTGGTTGCTTGGGCAAGACTAGTGCCCTGAGTCTCATCCGGATCAGCAGCAGGTGTTAATTCCAGATCCACGTTGTCCTCAATAGGCACACCAGTAGATGGGATACTTGACAGGAGAACGTCTTCCCGAGAGGATCCAGACCCGGATGAGATGGTGGAGACCACGCTTATGGGCCTCTGGACTTCTGTGAAGTCAGAACAATCGGACAGCGTAGCAGTGGAGGCCCGGTCATAACTGCCAACAGAGGCAGTGGACAACCGAGGTGATTCTAAAGTAGAAATGGCAAAAAAAAAAAAAAAAGACAGAGGTACAGAGAGAGTGATTTATCTTCACATCATAGCCAATCACAACACATTTTTCACACTCAAATTACTAATTTTCTTTATCACACAATAAGCCAAAAGTAGGATTGTACAAGAATGCAGCAACAATTTTCAGATTTTGAGTTTATTTGTGAACTGATGTTCAGCTAATGTTTTTAACAGTCAGTTTCTTTTAGGCTCATCCAATCATCAAAGTTTGGTAAATACTGCAGGTGTCATGATGGTCACAGACACGGAAATGTACCTTCCACCAAGCTGAGTGAACGCAAACTAACAATATCAATGAGTGAGACACTTTTTAAAGTCATTTAAAGTTTGACTGGACATGAGATCTAAGTAGGTATCAAGCGGTTATATCTAATTAGGCAAGTTTCTACTTTTTAATTAGTATGTCCATTTACACCAGTTAGATTCATTCTTGAGTTGGATTGTTTTGTGGATGTAGTATGCTCACAAACATGGGAGGCAGGACTTGCTGAGTGAGGAGCATAATAGGCCAATCATACTGTGATGGAGGCATTGCCTCCTCTCACATATATTTTTTCCCATTTACAATTTTGGTAATACCACCACCCCTTATGCCTGTTTCACATATACTCCATTTGCAGTGTGCATGCGATGTATATTTTTTTCTGTGCCCATGTTAACAGGTTAGTGCATGCACACTGCAAACGGAGTATATGTGGGACGTTTTTTAATTTAAAATGTTTGTGATAGCATTGTAATGTAAGAAAAGTAGGCTATAGGCTATGTTTAAATGTTTGGCCACATGCTCAAGCAACTTAATATATACAGTAAATCTAGAAGTAAAATGCATTGAATGTTTATATTTATTGCTTTTAAAAGTGAGTAAGTCTAAGAACGATTGTATTAGTGTACTGTGTAAAAAGAGAATCACAATGCTGAAAAGCATTTTCAGTAACAACTTTTGGATTTGAAATTAAAATAATAGATAAATGTTATGTTTGTGGTATACAGCTGCAGATCAGTAGCAGACTGCAAACTATGTGAAAGCACAATGAACCTGTGCTGCTTCTGCACCACATACGCATGGACTTCATACAGAGTACTGCAAACAGAGTATGTGTGAAATGGGTGTAATCCCTACAAATTATTAGCAAGAATGAAGAGCATTTGCAATCAGGAATTAGAACAGAAACAGCAGTTTAATGCATTCCATCTGATCGAGTAATAAAAAATCCAAAGCATATTAATGTAGACTTTGACCGGCTATGTGGCCTCACAATCACAGAACTGAACCTAACAAAAGGACAATATTGCAAGAATGGAAAGGAATATTGCAAAAGAAAACTGGTCATTACAGTATATGTCTACTACAGGAAGACCACCTTCTGAATAAAAAAAAAAAATATTATGAAAATAATATTAGCTAATGGTGTATTTGCTTTAATATAACCTTGATTTATTATAAAGAACATTTTTATGTACCTCATTTGTCCTAAGGAACAGTGATATGAAGAGTTTCTCATTAAATTATAGCATTTACAGATATGTTTTTAAAAGCACTTTTTTAATGTCCAAATTAAGATTCATTAAAAACTGTCAAAAAACAGACAATACTTGCTCGGAGTCAGTGTCTCCCATCTACCTTTCAGCTTATAAAAGTGAACTCAAGGTCAGCAGCAGGACAGAGGGAGGAAACAAATTTTTCTCTCTTCATTTCCATACAAGCATTTTGAAAGTAAATACTTTCAAACAGCACTGACGTCTCCTGTCAGTCCATCCCATGTATGCCTTGTTCTGGACTTTCACCTCTATATCTTCAAACTGTTGCTGGGTGGTCAATGACATAATGTGTTTAAAACACAATGGACTAGCATTTACAAATAAAGAATGCTACATCAAGTCATAAAAAATAATATGGCTTTATTTTTAAATTCACATTTCCTAAGCCAAACTCTATGCATAAAATATATGTCCTACAGTTTAAGACTAATATTTTGTACAGTGTCTTGACTGTTCATTTGTTCTTCTATTAAGTATGATCATTTGTCTTTAGGCCAAATATAGGCCAAACTCAAAAGTATGCTAATATACACATTATATACACACACACACACACACACACATACAACTTTTATGCTTAAAGTTTCATGTCACTAGAACTCCAGCGGAATCAATTGGATCAATCAATCAAATCTTCTGTTAGCTTCACATAAGGGGCGCACCAACTTGGTGGATTGGAGTTGCTGTCTATATAAGCGGCAAACCGCAAAGCAGACGTTTTCTCTGCCATGAGTGGCTAACAGAGTCTGGGTCAGCTCACTGCAATAATTCAAACATTTAGAGTAAGAACATAAGTTCACACACAGGCTCTCATGCTTGTCACCATATTGATTTGGTTTTCAGAATAGCTGGCTTCAGGTTACAGCACTATTATGAGTTATAGATGGTGTGTCTTTGATTGGGGGCTTTATTAACTTGTGTCTTTTTGGTGTATTGCTGATTTTTTTTACAAGGACTCTACATTTTTGCCACCCCGCAAAGGATTGCGATAGTTTTTGATAGCAATCAGAATGACAAGTATGTGATTAAAATTCTAGGGTATCTGTTAGAGTCTCACGCTTGGATGAAGGAGCATCATCTCCAGCTCAACCTTGTTAAGGGGGGGGGGGGGGTGGGGGGGGGGGGGGGGGGGACGGAGCTCCCTGTAATCCCTGCAAACCTGTCAGTTGAGCAAAACATCACTGTTCAACTGGGGTCTACAACACCAACACGAAAAGCAAGGAACCTGGGGGTATTGTTTAATGAAAAGTTGACCTTTAGCATCCACATTCCAACAACAGCCAGGTCGTGTAGATTTGTGCTGAACAAAATCAGCAATGGACTGCAATGCTCTACTGGCCTGCCTTTCTAAACTTAAGGCTTTGTTGATGGAACCTTCCTAACATTCCCTGCTGTAAAGTTGCTCATGAATGCTTGATGTACATACGCGTCAATTAAATCCGACCTCACCGCGATTTTCACTATCTATCGATGTTAAGAAGATCATTACTCCAGACAACACATAGGTCATGACGATTTGCCTTGACACCCATACATTTCATGTTTCCAACCCGGTGATTATGAAGATATTTTTTAGTCCTATACTTTCAAGTTTTTTAAAAATAATTTTTAAGAGATCTTGAAGATTTTGAAAAGCGCGGGGGAGAAAAGCCTTCAGACTCACCAAACCACTGTGATAACTTGAGATTAAAGCTAGTAAACCAGCATCTCTCCTCCTAAATACTCCTAAGGGTAGAAACTTCCACATGTGGTTGGAGAACCATTCCTCGAGAGTTGTACTTGTAATGGCTCAAAAAACTCTGGATTGTTGCTGACTTGCCCCCAGCTCTCTAGGTTTCTTTCTGATGTTCTTATATACTCTTTTCAACGTTAATTGAAGTCTTCCCCAAAATGGGATCTACTGTAGTACTGGTACTGGCCTGTGATTCAAACTTCTCCTGTGATTCAAAGTCAAGTGTTACACACCAGTTCATATGAACAAATAGAGCACATCTCTTTTCCTAAGGAGGGAGGGCCTAATAGCTGTGTTTGGCTGTACTCATAATAGGGTTGGGAAACTGATAAAAGGTTGTAGTTCAGTAAGACTAAAGTAATGCAAAGAGAGAAATGCATAACCCATCCTGGGCTCTTCCTTTACAGTTAATTTGCGTAAAAAAAAAAAAGGGTAGCTGGACTAAAAGAATACAACTTGATGATGGGAACATTCTTCTTAAAGGAATACTCCACCCCAAAATGAAAATGTTGTCATTAATCACTTACCCTCATGGTGTTCAAACCGTAAAGCTTCGTTCGTCTTCGGAACACAATTTAAGATATTTTGGATGAAAACCAGGAGGCTTGTGACTGTCCCATTGACTGCTTAGTAAATCATACTGTCAAGGTCCAGAAAAGTATGAACAGCATCGTCAGAATAATCCATCACCATGCCACAGTGGTCCCCCGTTAAAGGTTGATTAGTTTGATTTTAAGCTACTTTTTGTTATTATTTTCGAAGTTTATCATATTTACACTCCTCTACACCGACTTTTATCTTCCACTAAGTCTCCTCTGTGTCTCTCTGCATCACCGTAGCGCCATTTTGGAGAATATTGTGGCATCCCGAACGTAAAGATTGTATGAAGAAAGTAGTTATTTTGTTTTCTTCTTCCTCGTGGTTGTGTGTAGCAATTACAGCCCCACCTCTTCTGCTTGGCCCTCCACCTGACAAATTTTGATTCCGAGCTTGATCACACTGATGTGAGCTATGGACTATCTCTGACGTGCTGTTCAACTTTGCTGGACCTTGGTACAGTCATTGGATTACTTGCGCTAGTCAATGGTGACAGTAGCAGAATGGTGTCTGACTCCCAGTTTCATCTCAAATTACTTCCGTTTTGAATTGTGTCCCGTAATTTGTTTTTTTACGATCCAGAGAACGTCAAGCTAGTTGACCTGCTACATTAAATAAAGTAATCAAATGTTTAAAAAAAACTGCATAGTCTTCACTTTATAAATTAAATAGACATTTATGCTTAGTCAGAGAGTAAAAAAATAAACTGAGTTACTGCACAGGATCCCTCCACTTTTGCTTGGGTCATGTCAAAAAAATAAGGTTAATTATATTGACAGTCATTCTAAAAATGGATGCAGGTTCAATCTCCAGTACAATAAATATTATAATACAACAACCAAAGTACTTTTCACAGATCCTCTCTTTACCCACAGTTCAACCAAATATAATAACATATTAGAATACAATTTATGATACCAAAATGGAGTTCACAAAAACAAAACAAAAAATTGCCTAACTAACAATTTAAAAGGAAACTCTCAAGCTTATACTAAAAACAAGTAAACAGTGATAAAACAAACAAACAAACAAACAAAAAAGCCTAATTGAGCAACAGGACAAAGAAATTCAGTATTACAAAGACACAAAGGAAACAGACCTAATGGAGAACTTCAAGCACTATTTATCTAGTAAGAAACAAGAAATACTACATTAAATAAAGAAATCAAATGATTAAAAAAAACTGCTTAGTCTTCACTTTATAAATTAAATAGACATTTATGCTTACTAAAGTAAGTCACACCACTATGTGTATTTCTTGGAGAAATCAACCTACAAATGGTTTACTTACACAGTAGTTGCTTCTGCATATTATGTTAGATGGGAGAAAGTATTTTAATATAAAAAGAAATAAAAAACACTTTTAATTCTCTAATTAGCTTCTGTTTTCCATAGTCAAATTAAAATGACCAAAATATAACAGTGACGGATACCGGACTTGAGAACGTATTTTTAGGCCACTCCGCCTGTAGGTCCACGTTCTTTAGACTCGTCGCTTGTAAAAAGCACTAGCTTTCTAAATTCTTCTGAGCCTGTGGGGTTAGTTAAAAGATAAAAGTCACTGGTGCACTCTATGCGTGTTGAAAACGGGCTAGCTTTCCTAGGTGCGAATAAATGGCCCTATTGAGCCCGTGGACATTGTGTTTTTTTCGTTTGCGTGGGTTTCCCGTTGGTTTCAAACTGGTCACTGTTATTGTCCACAATCTAGGTTTGGAAACAGTCTTATCCAAATCTGTACCGGGTGTCAAGAGTACCGGTACTTAGGCACAAAGTCAAAATATAAATAATAACAACAATAATAATAAAATACCTTTCTAAAATATGGGTAGTACATAGAGTAAATAAATTCCCACATGTTGATTGTTAAAAATAAATATTTTTGAGCAATTTTAGGACAATCTTTGAGGAAACCAAACAATTCTATAAGCGAACCAGCCTAATTATACAGGACTTCTGGTTAAGAATGATATGCCAACTAGTCGTCTAGGCCACCCACTGACTAGTCACTTTTGAAATTACGTAAGCGCATTGGGTCTACAGCAATACACAGTAAAGCACTATATAAATGCCTCATTCATGTAGAAAGGGGAAAAGCTAATAGAATGCTTCACCAAGTGTGCATCAGGATGTCACGATACGCTGCTGGAAGGAAC
This sequence comes from Sinocyclocheilus anophthalmus, assembly GCA_018155175.1. Taxonomy (NCBI): domain Eukaryota; kingdom Metazoa; phylum Chordata; class Actinopteri; order Cypriniformes; family Cyprinidae; genus Sinocyclocheilus; species Sinocyclocheilus anophthalmus. The sequence goes on from JADLZN010001629.1 coordinate 42,727, forward strand.
GATGGAGACGTGGATAACATAAACGGTATTTAATGAGAGAATCACAGGGGTAAATCCACAACAGGAACAGGGGTAAACACACATAATCCAACAAGTAGACCCGACAAACACAGACTGAACAGACTGGGGCTTAAATACACAGGATAACGAGGGATGGGAGGAAAACAGGTGAAAACAGAATGGGGGGGGGGGGGGGGCTAATTAGACAGGGGAGAAACTGGGTCACGGAGCAAATGGGGAGGAAAAACACAACAAAGACAGTCCAGGCAAGACTAGTCAAAATATTAGCAATATTAGTCAAAATATGGCAGTATGATGCTTACACAGTCCATAAACCTGTGTTCAAAGAGACCAGATAGCACAATTCTAGATCAAAAATAATAATGTAAAAGGACTGAAAATGATAGAGACAAGTTTTCCCTGGATTAATGTTTTATCTGAGACAGTATGGTGGAAGAGTTCTGAGTATTTCATCTGGCATATCTCATATAACAAAGGGAAATATATCGGCAATTAGTCTATGATACCAACCAGAACCAAATTCCTTACAGTAATGTCTCAAATTCCTTTAGTGTGAAAGGAGTACGTAGCCCACATGAAAGTAAGACATTACAACTGATGGGGGTGAACTTCTATAACAGAACGCCACTGAAGCCTTTAAATGGGTCATATGATGCAATTTAAATTTTTCCTTTCTCTTTGGAGTGTTACAAGCTCTTGGTGCATAAAGAAGATCTGTAAAGTTGCAAAGACTAAAGTCTCAAATCCAAAGAGATATTCTGTATAAAAGTTAAGAGTCAGCCACGCCTACCTTAAAACGGCTCGTTCTAACACATATCTATGTCGCTATGTGGGAAGATTTGCATAACGCCGCTCAAATGTTCACGAAAAGAAAGAAGGCGTAACTTTTATTCTCGCTGTAGTATTGTTGTTGGCGCTGCCATGTCGTGAAGGCGCTGTTTGTTTTTCTTTGTGAAAGCGAAACTACTTTGTTGGCCTTCCAAAAGAGAAGCTATCGTACGTACATGCCTGGCTCTGATCCGTGCTGGTTGCTGAGGAAATACTATAACTTTGCGCTGTGGACCGCCGGATCAGCTTTCACAGTGGATGAAGCGGAGTCCAGCCCGGAGTCGTCAACTGGTCTTCCGGACGATCCTTCATCGAAAATGCCAGCCGAGCGTTCTCAAGCCTGCCGCCTCGCTCACTATAACCCTACGGCCTGTTTCTAAACACTAGGCCCCGGCCACTTGCTCCACTGTAGGCCGCCGCCGCCGATCACTCTCAAAAACACTGTTCCAGAACACTCATACACCCAAATATTCAGATGTGTGCAGCACATTTTGAGGAGGACTGTTTCCTGACCCTGGAGAGTAGACTACAATGCCGGCAGTTCTGACTCAAAGACTGTAAGTACGTTTTTTATATTTAAATGATTTGATATTTATATATTTAAGCGGGTTTTTGAGCATTGTAGAGTATCGCTTGTTGTTTGTCATTTCTCAGATAACAAATGCAGACATGGTTTTATGATTACACGGCACGATACAACGCGTAAAAAGACAGTATAAGTCATTATAATCCATAAGTATGTCACTGGATGCAACGAATGCCTCGTTTATAATGGGTTTTCATGTTTTTGAATCATCGCTCCGGCCTGACAGGGCATCATCACAGTATGTGAGGGTCGTAACATTTCCGTTTCACGCTTGAGGTATTCGGCCAATCACAACGCACTGGATAGCTGGCCAATCACAGCACACCTCGCTTTTTCAGACCAATGAGCTTTGTAAAAATCGACACGTTTCAGAAAGGCGGGGCATAGAGGAGAAACAATAATGTACAGTATGTGGAAAATAACCTTAAACCGCATAAACACATTTCATTACACCACATACACAAAATAATGTTATTTTTAGCAGCATCATATGACCCCTTTAAATAATCTGCTTTAGAAATGTAGCAAAACGCACCGGTTTATAAAAACTGCACCTAGAAAGTCACTAGAATAAACTACAGAAGTATATTTGGTTTTGACTAATACATTAATAAATATCTAGAAGGACAACAACAAAGCTTTGTTTGTTTGGTCTTAGTGTAAATTACAATGGGTCAATATATCTAAATACAACTTGAACTTTTGATTATGAACAGAATAAGCAGAATATGTTGTCTGGTCCACAACTTATTCTGGCCAAGAACTCAAGTTCAAGTGAGATTTACTGTCATTCTGCTATATTTTATGTGGAAACATAAAAAGGAAATAAATGTGCCTCACAGGACCACTGTGCTACATATTTTAATATACTGTATATGAGATATCCACAAACAGGAAAATGCTAAAAGTGTAGATTATTGGCCTTTAAATGTAACTGCAGCAGTGTGACACAACACTGCTTTGTGTAAGAGACAGGAATAAGGATGTCTATACTGGAACTTCACCATCGTAAGCAAAGGTGGGATATGATCATGTTATATGACTGATGTATCTACAGCAAATATTTCTGCCTATGAGTCATAACAGCAATCCCGGATAAGAAGTAAACAGAAAAATAGCTTTTGAAGCCTCTAATGCACAGCTGATCATATAATTTAGTGGTTAATTAACAGACATTATATTTATTCAAATGTGCACACTTTTGGACTAAAAATCCTAATTGAAGATGTTTAGCAAAGCCCTGTGATCACAAATAAACTGGAGCAGATGCAAATAAATATGTATGTCTTGTAATTGTATTTAAAATATCAATAACTACTCATTGACTTTGCATGTTGATTTTGCACTGTGACATAAATTAGGAAATTAATGGCAAATTACTATAACAGTTTTATCAAAAACAGTAGTCAAACATTGAAGTTGCAGTCTTAAATCTTTATAATGCTACACAGTCTGTCAAGTTCAAATATCTCATGATAATAGAGTGCAGTAAATGCACCAATAAGCACCAATAATCTGGGGCTGGCGGTGATTTTTGCATGTAAAGAGTGCATGTTAATTCTATTTTATACCCCTTCCCCTTCCCCTTGTCCCTTGAAACAGCGTGTCAAGGGGTAGGGGTGAAAATATTCCCCTAAGAATTGGGACACCACTACTATGCCATCACACGTCATCATACGTCGTCTAGCTACTACAATACACACACATACTGGTGTGCTGGTGTGCATTAGAGCCTTTAATTACCGTTCTATATTAATGCACTGCTTACTGACACACACACACACACACACATATATCGGAGATCGCGCAGCTCACACATCCAGGAGCAAAGATATTTGTCAACGCTGCCCCACAACTTTATTCTAATACAGTTGAAAGACTGAATCGATACATATATTTGCCTAGCAACAAGAGCGAGTTAAATCGCTGTTTGGATAGTAAACTCACCTTCACAAAAAGACGACCACGCATTCCCCCTCCTCATCTCTCTCTCTCGAATTGGCAATATTTTAGGAAAGGGTTTATTGATTTATAATTATTGGGGGTACTAGCCCTCTTCAGTGTCTACGGTGGTTATCGCCCTGATCATGAATATATGTTGTGGCACTATCGTGCAGTCAATAATGATATGACGTTAGCAAACTTTAGCGATTTCTTTGAGTAACATGACCGTAAATATGAACTCACGATTGAAAGTAACAAAACAAATGACTACTTGCTTTGCCTAATTATATCAAATCTTATTTCCATGCCAAAAAGGCTTACGTGAATGGGGGGGGTTTTTCTTTTTGTTCTCGCTTGGGCAGCCAGTGCGCTGAAGCCCCGGTCCCGAAAAATCTTCGTTGAAGGGCTGTCTGGCCCTGCCCTTATTTATAGCTATCCAAAAGAGAATTGAGACACCCCTACCCCTTCACGTGAACGCGCGAAACGGAGGGGTAGGGGAAAGGGGAAGGGCTAAGGGGTAGAATTGGGATTGGGCCTAAGTATTGTCATGGACTGTTTCTATCTCCTGGATCGTGTCGGTTACCGCCATATTTAGCCTCAGGTGCACCAGAACAAATCAGTTGTTATATTAATGATGTATTAAATTACCACATGCAATTCTACCCAGTTAATTAGTGCAGTTAGTGAAAATAACCTACAAAGTTATGCTTTTCACACAAGCTATTCGTGTATTTTTTGTATTTGATGTCACCTAGAGGGCTGATATCGCTCTTTAAGATTATTTGCGACAATTATACAAAAATATCATAAATATAAAAAAAGACTGATATGGTCCGGATACATTGAGAAGAAATAAATACAATTAAAACTTTTACCTCATGTCTATTCACCAGTATGTGTATCAATGTAGTTAAAAACTGTGAATGCTCTGCATACCCAATTTGAGAAATCTGAAAAAATGACAATGGGGATTTGCTCAATAATATTAACATTAATATAACTTTCTTTGTTGTTCCTTGTTACTCCATCATCATACAGTGGTTTTTCTGTAATTTGTTCCAGTTACAGAAAGATTTAGGTGAGTGGATCCATGGTAGCTTATGCGCCTCAATTGCTATGAATTGTTTTCATTGTTAAGGATTGGTTGGTTGGCATGTGGCTGATATATGCACTAGAAAAGCTGCACCCAAATTGCCTGCCCAAGTGGAAAAACAAAGCACTGTTGCCAAATTACACGGATTATAGTAAAATCACCAACTGTAACGTGTTTGATAGCAAACTAACTCAACTAAATCAAATTAACAAAAAGTAAACCATTTCATGTTTTTTCTCAAACAACTTGTGAAAGCCCACAGAAAAAATATTCCACTACATTTTTTCTCCAAACACACATTATGTACGACACATTATGTTAAAAAACAAAACAAAACAAAAAAAACACCCATTGTATTAGCAGAAGGATCAAAACATGAATTTCATATGTTGACAAATGGACATACAAAACGATATTCTTTTAAATCTAGACCTGCCAATGTGTTTCTGGTTTTGGTCTATGGCTTTAATTTTGTCCAAAGCCAATGTGCTGCACCTTGGTTGGGTTAGTTTGGTTGTTACTGCCACTTAGATGTCTAGTGACTTAAATAAAAGTGTGTGAAGTTTACAATTTTAAACGTCATCAGTTCTATGGTATACATTCACTCATTACCTGAAGGTTGAATTATCTGTAGAAGTCATTGTAATGAAATAAAAGCAAACAATACTCAGTCTATCAGGTGATTTAGTTGGTAAGGCTTTATGTCTAATCTTACGTAGACAGTGATCAGCCATTACAAAATGCAACCTTTTTTTTTTTTTTTTTTTTCCTATTCATAACGTCTTTCACTGTACCTCACCATAGTGTGACCACTATGGCAGTATGCAATGACAAAAACTTAAAAATGCAGCAGGATGAAGTTTTTTTTGTTTTGTTATATCAACTTACCACACAATCATGTTTATGGATCGCTCCAGTTTGTTTGTTACACTGGAAAAGTTAAGTCAAGGCCCAAATATTGCATTGTAGGATACAGTAGTGCTCTCTTTTTTTGACAGTTGTAGTAGTTCATCAGGGATTCCGTGCAAGCAGCACATCTATATACTGTGCACATTATACATACTGCATTTGTAGTAGGATCTGGAACAAGATTCATGAAACTCATGAACTGTTATTATCTTCTTATTTTCCAACTTTCCTATTAAAGTTAATTACTAAGCAAAACAAATATTTTATACTATTTATTTAAGATTGTTCTAAACTTTCTGAAAAGAATATTCTTAATATTTATCGTGAATATACTGTATCATCTTAAAATTAGGATAACCAACTTTTTGTCTTCAATCCCCAAAGTAAGATGTTTAATACATTTACTGGGTTGTTTAAATGTTAAGCATTACTTTTACTATTACTAGGGATGTGAAGAAGTACTTTGAAGAGATCGATAATGCAAACAAAGACCTGGTAACAACAAAAAAAACAACAAAAGACAAAGTAACAACAATATCAAGTCAAATCAGACCTTGTTTTTAATCTTATTTAATCTTATTTTAATCGCATTTCCTAACTGGCTAATAAGCCAGATTGATAATGCTGACAGGTCCACTGAACATGCTCTTTAGCTCTCTGCTTGTTGTTGGATAGCTTGGTTAGATCTCTGCCTTCATGTCCTCTAACGCAGCTTGCATAAGGTGACATTTCTTACAGTCTAGCCATCACCCTAAGATACATGCTACAACCCTGTCAATAAAACAAGAATAAAGCAAAAAGATACAGATACAGTATACACATCTTAACAGAGCTATTAGCAGGTGACAACAACTAAGCACCTTAAAAGTAGGAAACCACTTGTCGCTGACCTCTTTAAATGAGAGCTTAGGCAGCTTGTTTCCAGTCTTTACCTAGGGTAGATGAGAAAACGTTCAGTGCTGCATGCATTTTTCCGCTTGTTTATAAAATGCAGTCCAGAATAAACGGCGACATGTTTAAAAAATTTTCTCTGCATCACTGCAGCACACAGACTCATTGTTGCTTAATAAAAACAGAGAAGGCATTGTGTCCAAAGCTGAACATTACGGACTGCTCAGTGGGCTTGGAATGACCTAAATGACAGAATGTTAACCCAAACTAAAGCACGGAAATTAAAATAAGTCAATTAAATTAAAACATGATTGAAAAAAAACCACACAATATGGTTACAATGAAAATACAGTGTTTATCTATGTTTTTAGAGATGTCAATCTAGTCCTAACTAATTATTATTATTAAAAAATTTATATTATTATTATGATTACAAAAACCCAAAATACACATAAATCATTCTAAATTGTAAGTAAATGTGTTAATTAGGGATGTAACGATGTACCGCGAGCCGGTTGAACATCGATACAAATATGTGAGATGTAAAATGAATCGCGATATGTTTCGGGGTGGGGGTTTATATGAATGTACCTCTGAAGAGAACTGACTGTCTTCAGAAAAGTTCAGATGGTATTTTCTTTTCAACCTCTGTTAAAGTAGTATTTATAAGCACAGCGCTTTTTTGTTTACAGCGACAACCAAGGAATCACCGTATCGCTGCTGTTCCATAAACGCCACCTGCTGTCAGAGAGTGAATTTGCATTCTCATTCAACCCGTCTGCTAAGAAGGGTCAGGAATATACTATTGCAGCTGCTTCTGTTTCGTTCGGATATGCTTTATGTAGTATAGTTTCACAAAGCTAAAGCTAGACCATTCTGTTTTTGCTTCAAATTCCGAAATTATTCAATCTAATTTGAATCAAAAACTACTCATGCTGCATGTGTGTAGAATCTTTGTTTGGATTTTGATTAAAATGCTGTAGTTGCCTCTACTTTTAAACGGAAAGAGCACAGGCAATTTAGTCTTATTTGACATTTCAGTTTAACAGAGAAATGTGCAGCATTTTGTCTAAGAAATAATAAAAGTAAATTTTTTCATTATCATGTCTTCAATCTCATTTTGTTAAAAAATAATAGTGAGAAAATTGTATCGTGAAATCAGTATCAGAATCCTATCGCATCTTGAGTTGAGTAAATCATTACATCCCTAGTGTTGAATTGAATGACTGAATCAATATGATTCATTGAGGAACAGCATAATTTGTTGTTAGTTGTGTCAGAAATTCCCTTACATAATGCACAATTTTATAATGGTGTCTGAAGCCTCAAGGCCTTATGTTGTGAATTACAAAGCATAATTTTTGAGCTTGTAACAGACATTTGAGCCTTGCAGTTACAGATATGCAGTTAATCATCGGAGTCAATGAATCATTCACTTAACTGATTTGTTCAAAAACACAGCATCACATACTCACACTGCCTCCTTATTAATCCTATAACTTTTTAGAACAACTCAAGTGTTGTTAGACAACCTTAAAACCCACAATATCACTTAGGGATATTCTAAATATATAAAAAAATGTTTTGGTATATAATATATACATATATATATATTAAAGGGGTCATTGATGCGAGACTTCAGTTTTCCTTTCCTCTTTGTGCATAAAGAAGATCTGTGAAGTTGCGAAGACTAAAGTCTCAAAGCCAAAGAGTTATTCTTTATCAAATTTAAGACTCTGCCACGCCCCCCTAAAACGGCTGGTTCTAACACGGCCCCACATATCTACGTCACTATGGGGAAATATTAGCATAATGCCGCCCAAATGTGCACGCAAAGAAGACGGCGTGGTTTCAGTAACCGCAGTTAATGTTGAAGCAGCATGTCAGGGAGACGATGTGTGTTTCAGTGTGAAGCAAAAGCACTTTATTTGGCCTTCCAGAAGTAGATGCATTTATGAATCTTTAAGATTACTTACAACAGAACATCAATGCATTTTATGGACGACCGTTTTGTGAACCTAGGAGAAGAGGTAATTCTGACTTTGCTTTGTCAATCTGGCGCTTCTGAATCAGCTACTGTTTTGTTATAGTGTTAAGTATTTGCTATTACTGTTCAAATGCGGCTGGGGCCGCAGAGTTTTGCCATCGCGCCGGTGGGCGCTGTGCGTGCGAGCGAGCGAGAGGAGATAAGAGGAGAGAGAGAGGGAGATAGAGAGAGAGAGCGAGAGCGAAGAGAGAGCGAGAGAGAGAGAGATCGCGAGAGTAGAGCGAGAGATAGGCTGATTTTGCGATTCGTGTGTGCGAGAGAGTGTGAGAGAGCGATTGGCAGAGAGAGAGAGAGAGAGGGTGAGCAGATAAGCGTATTCTATGAGACAGAAGGCGGAGTTTGCTCAGACGTGTGTGTTTGAACAGAGAGTGAGAGAAGCGATCACAGTGGAGTCAAGCTTTCTTAAAAACCGTTCTGTGCACGTGCAACCCCATACCAGCTTTCATCACTGTTCTGTTCACGCGACTCTGTTCCCATTTCGGGCTATGTCTTTACATTTATTTTGAAAGCTGATGCTTGCGATTATGGTAAGGGGTGTTAAATTTCCGACGTGTGCTTGCGGTGTTTGGCCAATCACAATGAACTGGGTCAGCTTTTCCAATCAGAGCAGACTGCGCTTGTCGTAAGGAGGGACGTTGTAGAAAACGAAGCGTTTGAGAGCGGCAGGGCATAGAGGACCTACAATATTTACAGTATTTGAAAAATAATGTGTTTTAAAGCATGTCAACATATTCTGTTAAACCAAATACACAAAATAATGATCTTTAAAAAAGCATCATATGACCCCTTTAAGTTAAAATAGTTATGTATTATTTAATTTTTCCAAAATATTAATTTGATCATAATTAAATCATAATTTTGGGGTGTTGCACCACATGACATTTTACAACCTAAACTAACCTTGCCTTGTCAAATAATGGTCAAATTATATATTTAAAACAATTTATTTTGGAATTTTTCTTTAAAATTGTGATTTTCTTTAAAAAAAATTTAATTTGATCTTGTAAAAAAAAAAATTGTCACCTATCTTAAAGACTTAAAAAGACTATCTTTAAAACATGTAAATATGTAAATCTATAATAAAGTGGAAAATAATTACAGTATTTTGTTTAGTCAAAGTTTCATCTAATTATGATTCTTATAAAGGGCTTGAGCTGTGGGCTTTCCCCTGTGGTCAGGAGAAAATATGCAACTTGTGTGAATCAAGTCTTCTGTGGTTTCTGAAATATCTGAAAAATTAGAAAGAGAGAAAGAGAGAGAGACCCATCCCCAGTAACATGCACCCTTCTTCTAAAGTTGTTTTTTGCAATGTTTATTCAATGCTTTCATCTGTCACAATATTGTAATGTCTCTGAATTATTTTAATTTGGAACCATTTCTCGACAAGTTAATTCAATAACTGTCATATGACAAAGAATTAAATTATATTTTTAAGTTCTAATAAAACCTATTTCATCCAAAACTGAAGATTGATTTAGCACAGCAATACATTCATATACTGTTATAATTTAATGTTAAACACAGTCTAATCTAGTTAACTAAAATAAATCAAAAAGATAGTTCACACACCTTCATGTAGAGCTTTTGTCTTTCAATTTGATGGTTTCCAAGACACCCAGGTGCACACAACTCGACGGGTGGAAAATCCAGCTTAACATATTTAGGGGAGTCTACAGACAAACACAATCTCCTGCCATAAAGTAAACACATCACATGACAGAAAATCCACCTTACAATGTTCACTGCCTGGTCTCCTTCAACATCGCAGATGTAGAATAGTCGTAGAGTTAAAAAATCTATTAAATTATTAAGAGTTTAGAGGCAGCAGTGGTGGCCCACCCCCTATCAGAACAGACAACAACACATCACTCACAGCTCAGCTGTGCAGAAATGACAGCTACAGCACACACACACACACACACACACACACACACACACACAGAGTTAGAGCCTGAATCCCAAGACACGCTCACATAGCCACCGCAATGCATAACAACAGCACTGAGAGACAACTTACAGCTCACCTGAGAACTCATTAAGACACAATTTAACTGTGTTTCAGAGAACGTAACATTAATGATAATCAACTGTACTGTGTTGTGTAACATATGCTGTGTGTTTATGTGTGAGGACCTCTCATGAGAAAAAGTGGTGGTTGCTTTAGAAGGGCATATAAACAAAGACTGGGAAGTGACATAAATTGGAGTACATAAAGCTCACAATATGCCAACAACATCACAGCAAAATCTTTGAATAATTTAGCATTTTTTATCTCTAATGCATCACATTTAAATCAATTTAAGCAAATATAAAATCACAACACAACAAGGCTTTAAGTGCCTTATTGTTTAAATAAAATTATTACTAAAATTAAAACAAAATTATTTCTAAATTATTAGAAAAATATTTAAGACAACTTTTCATCCCAACGTTAACATCCTGTCTACTATGATGCAGCATGTGTCTTTGACTGCATCCCACAAGCCTGTGTATGCGATTCAATTGTTCTATGAATTCTCTGAAGTTGAAACAAGTTTTTAAAAAATTATTAATGTGATTCTTTTAATTTTTAACTTGACTATTTTATTTTCATGTGATGGTTGATAATATATATATATCTATACTGTTGTGTTTAACAAAAAAGCTTATTAAAATATACTACTTTTACCTGGTACTGTTACACAGCTCTCTTCAAACTGTATTTTGCTTTAAAGAATCTTTGACATAATCAATCACCAAATGTTTCAATTAATGTTAAAGTGGGTGGATCCAATTAAATGTCCAATACTGGCAGATAAATATCTAATAATGGTTGATACCGATAAGGACACAATACTGTATGTCACTGGCTAACCTCCCACGTGAAAGCTTTGGCTTTACACTAACTAGAGAAGACAGTGTGTAAGGTCCATTCACCTCCAGATAATCCAGTCTGTTAATCCATTTACCTGCTTTAAAAAGAGCCCCAGGCTTGTGCACTCTCTTTCTTGTACTCATGGTTCAAAACATGCACTTTTTCTCATCTCCACCAATATGACTTTTATTGTCTATGGTCTTGTCCTGTGTGTATGCCCTTGCCCTCAAATGATCTTCATACAGTTTTGAGTGCTGTTGCTGCAGACCAAAACAAAACCTCACAAAGTCCAACGTTAAATTTATTTAACGTAAAATGTGGTTCTACTACAATACTGAAGCATCTAAAATGTAAATAAAATGTAGATACATATGAACAACTTTACCAATCCTTATTTAATCTACAGTATGAACATTTAATTAATGGAATTAATCAGCTGATTCTTTTGTTTTTTACGATTAATTACATTGTTTTCAGTCTCATTTATTAAATGCAGTCGGCTCATTTACTAAATTTGAAATTAAACCATTTCATTCCGTTTTGTGTGATATCTGGTGCCAGCCCATTTCAACATTTTAAAAAAGACTACACCTCACAAATCATTAAATGAATTAAATTCTTGTGATTTTTTAACCATTACTTTGCAATATTTGTTTTGTTTGACGTGGGACACAGCAGGTTTCTGCCGAAAATATTTAAATACATAATACTTCTTACATTTTAGATACTTCCAGTATGTCCATATTGTTTTTGTAACTAATTAAATGTTAATGTTACCTCTAAATAGTACATACAAAAAAAAAACCTATGTACTGTATCAATAATAAGACCAGGCTGCATAGTGGGAACACGAGGTACTGCTGAAAATTACACTGTAACCAATGACAAAATGAAAAATGCCATCCTTTTTGGGCACATTTTCATATACTTGTTACTAGATACTGATTGCTGGGCGTCATATGTTTTCATGGTTTATCACTGCTGTCACTTATCTACTCATGCACATCCTTACAATAAATTTTTTAAAAGTTGTATTCCAACTGGATTGGACTATACTGAAGTACTGAAGAACACACAAAAAAATTATTGAATTATGTAGTGAATCAATGCCATCAGGGGGAAAAAAACTTAAGACAAACAAAGTTAATGGTGAACCAATATTCTGTTAACCATATTCATAACATTATTCTTAGTGGTTTGGTGCAGGAAGAGGCAAAAAGGCAGTATAAAATCTAGAACCACAAGGTGGTTGGTGTTAATGATCAAGAGTAAATCTAGTTTTCACTTTGAATATTTGTTCAGTGCTCATGCAAATAAAGTTCAAAACACACACAAACGCGCACACACAGACACACGCGCACACACACACACGCACACACACACACAGGTGTTTTACATGAACAGGCAATTAACCAATGTCCTGTCCTCTACTGTAACTTGATAACACAAAACTAAGTATGGATTAATGATTGAAGGGATGCAAATTTCAACTTTTATCATCACTAATTCATTACAATGGAATTTGACTTCTTGGATTTGCTTTTATCAGACATGTCCCCTGCACTTCACCACTCAATCCTGGAATGACATACAAAACACTTACACACTTACAGTTCAAAAATCTTTTTGCCACTGTCGCCTTTGGCTTGCTAAGTTGGGGACGCTTAACTGATTGCACAGACACTATTGGAAGAGAGCTGAACTGGATGATGACATGAATTATCAATGAACTGACTTTATACACTTTATACAATACTGATCAGTATTGTATAAAGTGCTATACAAATAAAGGTTGACTTGGCTTGACTAACTAGCCGAAGACACTGTCCAGTTTTAAATTCCAGTTGCGCAGGTGGGGCCGGGTGTGTTCAGTTCTGTGTTTTCTTGAATGTTTGAATTTTTCTTCATATATCTGCCCACTTTTAAACTATGCGGTATAGTTGTTTTTCAGTGTGTTTGTCAAACTCCAAAATTAGCATATTTTTAATTATCAAATAAATTAAAAGTTTTTACTTTGAAATAATTTTACTTTGACAAAACATTTGATTGTGTATATATACAGTGGTGTGAAAAATTGTTGGCCCCCTTCCTGCTTTCTTATTTTTGTTTGGGGGGGGGGGGGGGCATTTTTTTCACACTTATGTTTCAGATCATCAAACATATTTAAATATTAGTCAAAGATAACACAAGTAAACACTTCTTCACACAGGGCCATGTAGTTTTGGATTTTGTTTTCCCTTAATAATAAAAACCTTCATTTAAAATCTGCATGTTGTGTTCACTTGTGTTATTTTTTACTAATATTTTAATTTGTTTGATGATTTGAAACATTAAACATGCAAAAAAATAAGAAATCAGTAAGGGGGCCAACCTTTTTCACACCACTGTATATATAATAATTAGATTTATATATATATCTATACCCACCATTTAGTCATTTAGCAGACACTTTTATCCACAGCGACTTACAAATGGGACAATAGAAGCAATCAAAACTAATGTTGTATAAAGCAAATCTGCAGGACCGGGCAGTTTTAGCAATGTGGTCTTATCATCAATCACAACTCCAAGGTATCTAGCTGTTTTTGAAGGTGTTGTGGTTGATGAGCCTAACTGGATGGTGATATTTTGATAAAGTGATGGGTTTGTTGTAACCACAAGCAGTTCTGTCTTAGCCAAGTTGAGTTGAAGGTTATGGTCTGTCATCCAACAAGAAATGTCTGTTTGACATGTTGAGATGCGAGCAGCTATCGTCGGATCTTCAGGATGGAATGAGAGGTAGAGTTGTATGTCATCAGCATAGCAGTGATATGAAAAGCCATGTTTCTGAATGAAATAACCTAGTGATGCCATGTAGACAGAGAAGAGATGTGGTCCAAGAACTGAGCCCTGAGGCGCCACAGTAGCTAGATTTTGCGACTTGGACTCCTCACCTCTCCAAGATACCTTGAAGAACTTATCTGAGAGGTAAAACTCAAACCACTGGCGTGCGGTTCCTGAGATGCCATTTTCCAATAGGGTTGACATGAGGATCTGGTGGTTAACTGTCAAGAGCAGCGGACAGATCTAGCAAGATAAGCATTGAAGTTTTTGGAATCTGCTCTTGCCAGTCTTAAGGCTTCAATTGAAGGTCTCGATTGAATGTCCACTTCTGAAGCTAGACTGGATGCTGTCCAGGAGGTTGTTATGTGTGAGAAAGGCAGAGACTTGGTTGAACACAACTCGTTCAAATGTTTTTGTAATGAAAGGTAGAAGGGAAACTGGTCTGTAGTTCTCTAAAAGAGTTGGGTTAAGAGTGGGTTTCTTAAGAAGTGGGGTTATACGAGCCTGTTTAAATGTTGAGGGGAAAACACCAGTGTGAAGGGATGTGTTTATGATGTGAGTGAGTGCAGGTACAACGGCAGGAGAAATGGCTTGAAGGAGATGAGATTGAATAGGATCAAGCGGACAAGTAGTAGGATGATGGGAAAGTATGATCCATTTAAATAAATGGATATATATTTATTATATCTTTTTTTGTTTGGAAAGAACAAGCAAGAAATTACTTGTCATTGCACTGACTTCAGTTCAGTTTTTGCTTATTTAGTGGCACAACATACACTATAAACTTAATTCATGTAGCCACCCACAACCTAACCACAAGCTTTACTCTTCAGCACAATAGTAACCTCAAAACTTCAACATAAAAGAATCTCTTTTTAAATGTCAAACATAACTAAACATTAAATACTACCAGGTCTTTCCCTTTACTCAAAAACACTTAATTTCAACTTAATTTCAAAATAAACACTTAATTTCAACATCTACACTCCTAATCCAGCTTTATGCTAAGCATGCTGGTAACTAATCCACTGCCCAGTTTCAGTTAATGCTACAAAAATGGTTTAGGTAGTTCCAACTGAAAAAATTAAGAAAACTCTAGTTTTATATATTTAAGTAGACTATACATAATTAAAATAAATACAAAATGTTCAGTCATTATGCTTCTTAATCTCATTTTAATTAAGTAGATTTAATTAAGCAGCAAAAAAAAAATTAGTCTTGGTGCTACCTGTGCAAAACTCGCAAACTTACATTCATTAAATCTATTGTGATGGCACATAAATAGCATTCATACTTACCAAGCAAACTGGAAAAAGTGATGATTCTTACTTTCCTGGGTGAATTTTCGGATCAACATTTTAACCATTTTGACATGCATGGTATAGTTCACTTTGACACCAGGGAAAGAGACAGCAGAAAGACTCAGCATAGCTCAGATGCCTTACTAAAAAAAAAACTAGAAAAACCTGACACCCAATTGAAGGTTGCGGAAATACAGTACTTGAGTTAAAGTGCCCCTGTTATATCATTTTGAATATTGCCTTTCATGCAGTGCGAAATGTAACTGTAAGTGAATGTAAACTATCTGCACAGTTAAGAAGCCAACAGTGCACTGTAAATAAAGTTATTGTCTCTCAAAAAAAATAATAAGAAGGAGAATTGACTCTGAATAGCCTAAACGAGTCATCAGGAATTCAAATCCCACTTCCATGATGACTACACATCACTGGGTAACACATTTGCATAATGCTATGCTCTACATTGGGAATGCAAGTCACTTGACCCGCCCTCAAATAGTTTAAGAAAGGAGGGGTTTAGAGAGACTGAATCTTAGTTAGAACTGCTTCATACAAATCATTGAGAAATGCAGTGAAATTAAATGTATATTATGAGAAAACGAAAGTCTTTTTTGACCTGGCATGCATGTAAACCTATTGTAGGAGACTCCCAAAACAATATTAGGAACCTTAAAAATGGCATAATAGGGGCACTTTAAAAATGGCAATTTTATGTTTATGAAGACATGTTTTTGAAAAATGTTGAGACCCCACGAGTTCATGCTTCATTTTTAAGTATACAATGAAGTCCTATATGAACATCCAATTTCTCAAAGTCAACTAGTCATTTAGACAAATAGACTAGTTGTTTTTTTAAAGTATGTAGTTTTGCACATCCCTAATAAGAAATAACTGAAATAAACAGTACATGCACAAATTCTTCTCAAGAGACACAACAATAGATACATGGTTCTTGTAGCCTGTAGTCTGAGGTATAAACTTTGCAGTTCCTCAGTTGGGGATGCTTGACTGATTGCACAGACACTATTGGAAGAGAGCTGAACTGGATCATCAATGAAGAGACTTCAGCTGGAAAAATGACTCTGTCATTGTGTTCTTGCATTATTGACAAACTATTTTCCTGTTTGACACTGTAAAGCTGCTTTGACACAACCAGTATTGTATGAAGCGCTATACAAATAAAGGTGACTTGGCTTGACTTGACATTCCTGTGGGCCCCATTCTCACTCCCCAATTAACAACATTTCCAACAACTTTTTGCTTTTTGCACCTAAAAACCAAGTTTTTAGGTGCAACTAAATGTTTCCAATTAAAAATGTTTTACACCTAAACAAATGATGTACATTTGGGATGATAACTCTAAGTCATATCAGTGCTAAAAAAAACTGTTTCATCGTGCTACAACGTCTACTACTACTTGGATATTTGAACCATTCTAACCAGCCCTCTCATGCACCTCTACAGGTGTAGTTACTGAAAAATGCATAGTAAATGTTTTTGACTGAATTAAATATTCTAGTATACACAGCAACAATGATCTAAACACATGAGTCATCTAACCGCAAACAAATTTTAATCTGAAAGACGTTTGTGATAACCTATAGATAGTTGCCTTCTGTACTGCTGTAATACAGAACAATAATGATTATCTACATTTACATTTAGTCATTTAGCAGACGCTTTTATCCAAAGCGACTTACAAATGAGGACAATGGAAGCAATCAAAATCAACAAGAGAGCAATGATATGCAAGTGCTATAACAAGTCTCAGTTAGCTTAACGCAGTACACGTACTGTAGCAAGGGTTTTTGTTTTGTGTGTTTTTTTATTATTATTATATATTAAATAAAAAGAAAATAGATAGAATAGAAAAAGAAGATTATCTGTTCCAAAAGTACATAAAACTTGAGTTGTGATGAATAATGAGTTAAATGTTTGCCTTGCCTTAGTGAGAAATTTAACTGCACAATTTCTGTACAGATGAGAGTTGAGTCTTACCTTCACCCATTGGGACGTCATGGGCCGTGCTATGGGATTTCTCTGGCATGGCACTGAGGCCTCACTCCTGTAAATTAGAGTAAAATATGAAATGAACATTTCTGATCTCCATTACACTAAATGCTGTTATTCATCAATATGTTTTTGACTTTACATGGGTTACATACATTTTGGTATTTTTTCACCGATTAATATTTTGTGTTAACTAATCTTTTGAAAGCCTGTTTAATACAGTCACACTAATTGGGATCCTCACTGTTTTTGTCTCTGACAAATAATGCCCTGATTCAATCACCAGATGCATAGCTTTGATTCGGATTCTATTAGTGACTTTGTCTGTCATTATTCAATTAATTCAAGACAATTAAATAGAATTAAAGAAAAATGCTCCACACTGTGGTACCACCACACCAATGAGCCTAAGAAGGCTGCTCGGAAAATGAAGTACAGGAGGAGTACAAACTTAGAGGTTATTCAAGGGGCATGGAAGGAAAGGAATAGTGTCTCTAGCTACAGATGGGCTCTGAAAGCTGCAATAATCATATTTAGGCGCTCTCACAGAAAATAACCAAAACAATCCTAGGATCCTATTCAGTACAGGTGTTGACAAAACAAAGCTATGACAAAACCTCAGATGATAAAAACCCCTGAACCAACATACAAAACTACCACATTTTGCTATAAGTTTATATGTTTGCAACATATAATCACTGCTGTTAATAGTTCACTGTTTGTTTGAATACATGTCATTAACTAACTGCATGATTTTTACTGTACATTTCCGCCATATGGACATCACCTTGACATTAGCAACTCCTAAATATAATGTAGAAACTTTAATTTTCTGTGAAGCTGCTTTGCAATTTGTATTATGAAAAGCGCTATACAAATAAATGTGAATCGAATTGAACCTCATATTTCACCACAGCATTGAAGTAATGATTTTATCAATTTCTTCAATCATAAAATTGAGGCCATCAGAAAGAAAATAAGAACTACGCATCTTCACACTATATCTCCTCTGAAGATGTCCTCTCACTACGAGCAATTTAAAATTTCCAATGTCATATAACAGAAAGAACTAACAACATTTATCCAATCCTCAAAGCAATGTGTTTGATCTTTTACCCAATAAACTACTGAAAGTTCTACTTCCTGTAATCTTAGAACCTCTTCTCCTTATTATCAACTCTTTGCTTTCCTTAGAGCAAGTCACTAACGTTTCAAGTTGGCAGTAATAAATATGCCAATCTCAAATATGCCATTTAGATCAAAAATATATATTAAAAAAATTGTCTTCACAACTATATTCATATCTGCAGCGAAATTATATTTATGAAGAATTTTAGACAGAATTTAGTCCCCATATCATCTGATCATGGCTGCATTGCCCTGCATTGTGGGCAGGCATTAGCATGGTTTATATCCTTGCTATCAGTTTATTTGTGTAAATGAAGAGATGTCAGATAAAACAGGTATGGTAAGTTAGGTATGGAGTGCCACAGATATCAGCATTAGGCCCCCTGCTTTTTTATTGTGCAGTAAATGTTCCTGGGGAACATTATCAGTTTTCACCCAGACCAAATGAAGTTTCTCAAGCTTCTCAAAGTTAGCAGATTGCATTGGTAGAGTCAAAGATTAAATGACTAGTAATTTCCCCCACCTGAATTCTGACAAACTGGAGGTTTTAATAATAGGATCAAATGCCTCTAAAAGAAAAGATGCTTGAGTCACTTGAGTCAACGGTTGTACCATTGTGTCATCCTTTAGTTTAAAACCTGAGTGTTATGCTTTATAGAGACCAGTATTTTGATAGTCACATTGCCAATGTTTGTAGAACAGCTTTCTTTCACCTCAGTAACTTTGATAAACTACGACGCATGCTGTTTATGATGCCAGACAATTAGTTTACCTGTTAATTCAGTATGTAAACATTAGCCCAATATTATCATCTCTACACTGGTTACCCGTTTCGTATTAGTTTTGAAATGTTTCAATTACTTTTTAAAAATGTTTTAATTACTAGCCTTGAACGGCCTAGCTCCACAGTACGTATTCAGTCTTTATAATGCTTTAATCCAGCACAGCCACTGCATTCGCAAAATTCTGGTTTGTTGACAGTACCCAAAAATTCAAAAGCCACAAAGGAGGTAGATCCTTTTCTACCTGGTTCCTAAACTCTGGAATAGTTTTCCTGGGACTGTGCAAGACTTAAGACACACTACATTCACATAAATGTTTTTCTTACTGTGTGATTTGTATAGGCTCTTTTTTAGTTGTTTCATAGCAATATGCAAGAATTAACTGCACCAACAGCAAGGACAGCTAATTAGGCCTATGATGGAAATATGGAAATAAATCCACTTCCTCTGGTTCAGGACAGGCCATAAAACAAAGGGAACATGAGGATCCCACACCCAGTCACCATTTCCTTAGAAACAAATTATTCTGCCAACCTATACAGTATACGCAGTCATTTATACGGTTGTGTATGTGTGGTCTATTATTTGACCAGTGCAGCACTGGTCAGCAGTCAGCACAGTGTGTGGGTGTGTTTGTGTGTGTTTGTGAGTGTGTGTGTATATATAATATAGATATATATATATTAGAGATAAACAAATCAGCATTCCAAGTCTGCTCTTGTCTTTGAAGATTCTTCAAGCATTTTCTCTCCTTTGGTTTTGTGAGTTTTGTACGAGCACTTGTAACTGCTGGGATGCTTTTGAGTGTCCATTAATGATTTCCTTCTATTATCTGACACTGAGAGTAAAAAGCTTGCTTAGATCAGCACAAAGCTGTGATCTGACCTCTACATGTTGAAACCATTGCCCCACACCAATACTACAGTATTGCCTAATGTCTAACATAAAAGTAGTAAAGAATTTACATCATCATCTTCAATGTCATACAACAATTCATAGAATTCTTGAATACTTCGTGCTTATCTTCCATTTCTTTTTTTTATGGTTAGTTATTGTAGAACAAAGCCAACATACAAGGCCAACAATAACTATATACAAACCACGGTTTGCATTAAAAAATGTTTTTATAATAATAATAAATAAACAAATAAATACAATTTAAACACACTATAGGGGTGACAAACCACATCTATACACACCTGGAATAACAACTGCTCTTATTTATCATTCACTGTATTTGGTCTATTGAGTTATTATATAAGAAAGTTTATCAATAAGTTCTGACCATGCCTTAATTGTTCTTGGTTTGACTTTATTAATCCTTGCTGTTGAACTTTCTAACAGTGCAATATTTTTTAGTTCTAAGAGCCACATGTTGTCAGCCAGGAATGTGGGTTCATACCAAATTTGAAAGATTATCTTATTGGCTGCAGTTATTGCGGTGTGAAATATTCTACCCTGATAAGCGTTCAAATTGAGATCAGAATAATCATTCAGCAAACAAATATTGGGATGTTTAGAAATAACCATATATCACAATTCTGTAACAGGATCAAAAATGTTTTTAACATAACAAGCTCTATAACATACAACAATTTTGCTTCATGTACTAAATGTACAGTAGCAAAAACAGCCTGTTTAATTGTAAGGGGTTACACAGTGTAGCAAATCAGCTCATGGGAAATATGAATAATTAACCATAACTAGTTATGGTTAATTATGAATATTTTAGATCCGTTGTAGATATTTAGCTGACCACTCAGGTCAACTGTCTTGTCAATTCTAAGAAAATTAATTTCCTGGTTAAGGGAAATAAATTCCTTACTGTACAATTCTACAAAAGTTTGTAACGTAAATCTGCATGATAATTGACTCCGGTTATGAGTAAACAATGAACACGTCAAGTGTGATACAAGTAAGGTTTTATTAACTACATAAACACTTAAACTAGTCTAACATACTACATAAACACCTTAAGCCGGTCTAACATACACATACAAACACACACACACACATAAGTTTGTATAGGAAGGGTTAAAGTTAGCACTAAAGAAAGAGACATAAGGAATGACATTATGGAACCATTTTGCATATTCAGCAGATCTAAACCTGAGGGAAGCGTCAGATTCTTAGTTCAGACTCACCTTTGTAAAAAGGTGTAACTGATTCTTAATGCATCAATTAAATCGACTAATTTTGATACTTGCGTATGTCTGAAAAAGATTCCTGATGCAATCTTAAGGCCCCAAGATCTTGCTGAAGTTGGTTGATGAGAAAGAGCTAGTTTGAGTCAGAATCACTTGATGAATGAAAAGGACTAGGCCGGAGCCTGGCACGAGCTTTGGTATCCTGGAGCGTTTCTCACATCTTCATTTTAGCATCTCCCTGAACCACCGACTGGGGCGGGTCCCTGGAGCCGGGCCTTTAAGGTCGGAGAAGATCTCCGCCTTTCAAGATGGGCTTTTCCAATGAGCAAAATGGAATTTCCGAGGGGGAGGTGGCAATTGCTGGAGGGTTTTAACGACCCTTTGTCTCTAAGCAGGTACTTTTGCAAATGGACTTAACTCGAAATTATTAACGATTCTCAGGGCCCTAATATATATTGCCTATGTACCACCATATAATATACACGCTTGTTTTGATCATAAGAAGGCAAATTCATAGATACTAAACAAGGTAAGATTACACATAGTGAAAAGGGATGATTAGGAATGGGTTCCCTCACAAGCATACTAAAATAGTCTAAGAATATCAAAGACAAATACACAATAGACATATATACTCATGGCCTGAAGAATATGTTTGTTCATTCAAAGAACGGTTTTCTATGAATTAACTAGAACACAGTCCATTTCTACTCTGCTTTTCCTTGGGACATACAGAGATTTTCCCTGCTTTACCTACTTTGGGCCATAAAACCAGTGATATCAGCGTTGGTTGCCATGCAACAAAGAAGCCTGTTCGACTTCCTGGGGTGTTACGCATTCCGGGGGGAAGGGTTCATGGGTCCTCATATGGCTTGTTAACTGAGGTTACAGAGTATTTGTTATTTTTAAAAAAAATTAAATCAAATAGAAATTAGTGTGTCAGATTGGTCGAGACGCTACATATTTCCCTCCTTTCGAGCGTTGTTGTCCGTAGAAGAGACAACAACGAGCGATGTCAAGGTGCAGAACAATCGAACTCACACCTGGCACTCACGGCTGGGAGCTAGTGGTGGTTTTTGGCTGTTGGTGCCTTGTTGGATGCTGTCAGGTGGTGTGCTGTGGTGATGTAGGCTGTAGCAAGGTGTGGGTCCTCGAGCTTATGCAGCAGGTGTCGAGGCTGTGTCACCTGTCATCCTGAAGTGAGCTAGTCCAGGTAGGATGTTTTTGTTGATGCTGTTAGCCAGTAGGCTATCTGTGGTACCCGTGATGTGGGACAGCCAGGTCAGACTCTCACTGGTGAGAGTGCAGGTGGTTCCAGGAATTGGCAGGTATTTGTTATGGAGATTTTGTAGTGTGCAGAGAGTTTCAGACTGACCTAGTGATGATGGCAGGAGAGCAGCAGGTGGTTGTTAGCTCTCTGTTCTGCCCGAACGTCACTAGAAATCTGGTGTTTGCGGTGTCGCTTGGCTCTTGTGTCGGCACCGACTTGAGCTTGCCTGAGTTGTGTTGGTATAGCTTTCGCTGTTGGGCATGTGGGCCCGTTGCTCATTCCAACGTTGTCTGGCTGCTTCTGGGCTGTCGACCGTTTTAAGGTATGCTCCTCCCTTGGAGGGGTCTGATGTTGTGTTGCGTCAGGCAAGGAGTCAGAGGTTTGGCCTTCTCAATACTCCTTAGTTGAGTTTTGTTCAAGGAGCTCTTTTGCGCGTGTCAGCAGCTCCTGTAACCCAGAATAGGCGTGTCCAGCTGTCCTTGTGTAGCCTCCGTTGTGTGGATGAGGATGTTGTGGTGGACTGCTGTTGGACTTACCGTGGTGTTTGCAGGATGAGGACGCTTTTTCCCAGTGGTTGGTCTGGAACCTGGTTCTGTTGCCATGGTGATGGCTCTGTCCTCTTCTGGCTAGGGGCTTTCTGTAGAAGGGTTTTGCATTGTGGCAATGCTGGGTGCCTTCTGGTGCCCGCTTTGGATTCTGAGTTGTGAAGTTCAGACTCAGTGGGGTTTGACAAACACCTTAGTGGAGGCCTTGTGCTTGTTAAAGGCCTTCTGTGTCAGGTTACGCAGCTGTTGATTAGGCATTGTGCAGCAGGCCCTAATGCCTAGGTGCCTTCTTGCAGCTGGTGTCCCCGCCATCCCAGGGTAATTGTGAGCTTTGGAGTAAGTTTGTCATAGTCTGTGGTAGTAAGCATGGGGAGTGTCACGCCGGCCCTGCTTGGTGTCTGGGGCAGCGATCAGTCCGTGTTCAGACTCTGGGTCTGAGAGTATTTAGGTTGCCAGATGTGTTGTCTCTGGCCAGCTCGTTGGGGCCTGGTGGGTCACACGGTGTGTGTGTCTGCAGTGATCCTCTGGAAAGGTCCTTGCCCCACCCCCTTGTGGCTGCTGATTGGTGACGTGTGAACAGTGGCTCTCGCCCCCCCCCCTCGCAGGTTCGGACTCTTGGCTGAGGGGGTGGGCCTGCTGGCCAGGGGAAGTTCTGTTTTGTGTTTTCCCTGTCTGTTCACCTTGTGGTCTGCAAGCATATTTCAGTTCATTTGTGACACTGATTTCACCTCGTTGCGTTGCTTCGGTTCGCCTGAAATTTTTTTTTTTTTGTTGCAGCTGCAGAGGTTTTCAGGGAGCTGACTTGTGAAGTGTCAAGCAGAAGGCTTTGGCTCCCTTTCCCCCCTTTCGTAGCTGTGCACAGGCGTGGAGGGCTTGCACTGCTGGCGACGTGATGTTCAGCCGGCTGTCTTTTGCTTAAGTCTATGCGCAGTCGGTAGGACTGTTTAAATTCTTTCTGAACCAAGTCAAGCTCCTTTCTAATTGCTGAGTCAGGGTTTGGACCTCAGCTCTGTCTGTATGCAGGTGGCCTTGTAAGGCCTAAGATTTGGTGTCTCTCTCATTTAGTTCCACATATTTTGTTTTAAGAGTGACTTTGTTTGAAACAGTTCTCTTTTCAAGTCCTGTGTGATGGCTTTTTCCAGCGGCGCTTGGTGTTGAGCAGCTGTTAGAGCCTCTGTGAAGACTGGTGATTTCTTTCTGTCGCACCATTCGGTGAGGTTCTTTGCATCCGTTCTGTGCTTTCTCTCGTTGAGCAGGTGTCAGTTCTCTGCAGAATTCTGTGACTTGCAGTTTCAGCTCATATACCTCCTGTCTGAGGCCCTTGAGGGTGTGGGCCGAGGAGAGGATGATGCTGGTCAGGTGTTCGCTTATGTCGCAGTCTCGATGTTCCTTTCTTTGCCATGGCAGGTCGTTGGCTGCTTTGAGCTGAATGATGTCCATTACAGTGCTCTACTGAGTGTCCAGGTGGTCCTGGTGAGCTGCCAGGGCTGGATGTCTGTGGAATGTCTGCGACATACTGGCACACTTGTGGGAACACCAGAGAGAGAGAGACACAAGGCAAATGCAGGTACGTACAGAGGTGTTAAACTATCTCTAAGGGGAACGGCTGTGTAGGCCGTGTAAGGTATGACTAGCTGGTGGGAGGCAGCTAGTTGAAATAAAATAAGATGAACTCAAAAAAAAAGGGAACATTTTTACCTATTTTAGTTTTGTTTCTAAGAGATATGGCTAAGAAGGTTTCACTTTTGTGTGATGCTGCAATAGACTTCATAAACCTAAGGTTTATGCTGTTAGCTAAACTAGCAGGGACCCCCCAAATACCTCGTCAAAAGAAAAAGAAAAAAACAGTGGGAAGTGTTTTTAGTTTTATGTTAGCCTACATTGTGTGGCAATGGTAGCTGCCCTTCAACGTATTAGGCCTGGCACTGAGGCGTGAGGAGAAGTAGAGAGGAAACAGGGATTATGCTACTAATAACCTGTATAACTCGCTAAGGAAACAACAGTTGCTCGAACTACTGTAATCCTATCCAAAAACGACGATGGTGATGGTGAAATAACTAAAATAAGATAAAAGTAAAAACACAACAAAAAAAAATAAAATAAATAAAAAAAAAAAGGGGTCCTACGAGCTGTATGAATTAAGGGGAAAAGTAATAACAAAATAAAATAAAAATAAAAATGGTAATAAAATAAAAAATAAATTAAAAATTGATTTAATTAAATTCTCAAATTAATACAAATCAATTTCGCTGAATTGGTACATTTGTGCTAACAAATGTAAATAAATGCAATAAAATTAAAAAGAGGTAGAATAAAGTCAAACAAAAATAAAGAGAGAGAGGGGGAGAGATGAGGGAGAGAGAGGTGTTGTTAGAAAGTTACACTTTACAGCCTATCTAAGTGTTAGTCAGATGCTAATAGCTAGCAGTTGAGGTAAAGGTCTTAGCTTAAGAGTTAGCGTTAGTTATACGCAATTCTTTGTTGACACACAGGTTTGTGAAGTGAATGCTGTTGTCAGATTAACCGAAAGAGTCTGCTCACACATTCGGGGTCACGTGTTGCTAGGAGACCAATACAAGCTCACAACAGGTGCAGGTGGAGCAGACTTGCACTGCTGTGAGCATGCTTGGGAAACTCATGCATGTCCCGTACATATTCATTCATTACTCAAAACAGCACATTCCCTTCACAGGCAATGGTGGATTCGTAGATAGCTACGCTAGAATAACACCATTAATTTTTACGTAAATGTTTCAAATGGGCGAGTCATAATGAAATACAATGATACGTAACACATAATGAGGCCTTAAATTAGTGAAATGAGGAGTATAGCTCAGATCACCTACACAGTGCTGAAAAGGGGATTTCTTCGCCCAAGATCATACCGATTCATTCTGGTACCATTTATATTAGCTGCTAATCCCGAGATTTCGTCGTTAGAAAATAGACTTGTGCTCTACTAACTCAGAAATTAGGATTTCTTCGCTAAAGCCAGGTTAGTTTCTTATCGTACGATTTAAAACCATTATAGCACTGAAACTTTCTAATAACTGTAGGAAGGCACCTTCAAGCTATAATTTTATCTGATTATAATCAGAACCTGTTGCGCGCATGTATAAGAGTTACGTAATGTTTCACACATGATTGGTCTATATGAGTTACAATGATACGTAACACATATTAAGGCCTTAAATCAGTGAAATGAGGTGCATCGCTCAGATCACCTACACAGTATTGAAGAAGGGGATTTCTTCGCCCAAAAATCAGACCGATTTATTCTGGTACAATTTATATGAGCTGCTAATCCCGAGATTTCGTCGTCGAAAAAGACTTATCTCTACTAACTACAGAAATTAGGATTTCTTCTCTGTCCTTTCTTCGCTAAAGTCAGGTTAGTTTCTTATCGTACGATTTAAACACATTATAGCACTGAAAACTTCTTACTGCTCGTAGGAAGGTACATTCAAACTATAATTTTATCTGGTTTTGATCAGGAACTGGTATGCGCATGGAGAAGTTACTAACTTATGAGACAGACACATAAGATTGATTATTGGGTCTGCTTGCAAGCAATGTTTAAAACGACTCCACCGTTCTAAATTACTGCTCGTACTGCATAAAGTAGGAAACTATTGTTTTCTGGTTAGCTTGTCAAAGTTTCTGGGGGTCGCATCATGCGCTGCTGCAGGGATGCTTGGAAGGGACCCCCTCCTCTCTGTGGTTGCTGGAGGTATTATGGGTCTGTCTGCTGAGTTGTTAAGCAGAAAGTGCTGGCTCCCCCTTTCGTAGCTTTGTGCACCTGAGGGAGTTTTGCACTGCTGAGTGAGGATGCAGGAGTAGGGTGTTTCTCCCACTGTGTTTCCTTTTGCAGCCTTTAAGAGTACCTGAGTTCTCTTTGGACCATGTCAAGTTTGTCTTGAGTGTTGTTCAGCTGCTGGATCAGAGTCTCAATTCTGGCAACTTTGTCTAAGAGCTCAGAATTTGCTGCTTTAATAGTAATTTTGTGTGGGTGTTTCCTTTCCAGGTCCTTTCTGGCTACGTTTTCCAGGTTCTCTTGCTGTTCAGCAGCTGTCAGAGCCTTTTTAAATCTATTGATTTCCTCCTGTAACTCCATTTTGCTGGGGTCCTTGTGGGCTACCGCTGTGATCTGTTGCTTGAGATCATTTACCTCCTGTTTCAGTCCCATTAGGTTGTGGGCCAGGAAGATTATGACCTTGGCGAGCTTTTTGTAGCCACAACTCTCGCCCGAGTCCTGAGTCTGAGGCACACCCCTCTCCGCGTCCAGCCGCTTTCGGCTCAGTAGGTGGTCGTCGGGCCTGGGTAAAGGGGGGTGTTCCTCACGACGCCTGGCCAGCCCTCTCTGGTCTGCATTCTGGGCAGTTAGTCTGAGCATCTGCAACGTTTTGACACACTGGTGTTGAGAGTAAGGGCTAGAGACTACTACAAGTTCAAAACAGAGTGTGAATGCTAAAATCGTTTTGGGTCAGCATATGTTTTGCTGAAAAAGGCAAAAACAGGATTTTGATTGATGACTTAACACTACTGTCAAATTATTGTCAAATTAACACTCAGAATTTGCTGACGGTTCCCCAAACCAGCTTCATCTCGAGGTATGAATGAGACAATGGAAAAGCAGAAGGAAAGGAGAGCGATTTCTATTCAGATTATCTGATTATGTTTTTAAAATAAACAAGTCAAAAATAGAAATTTCTCTGGTTCCTTTTGAGGTTCAGAGAGAACATCAAGGGGCATAACATGTAAATGGATTTAAAATTAGCTGACTGCTATTAGTAAAATTGGGTAATCAATCTGGTATTAGGAACAGTCAGTAGCACTAGTGATTAACTGTAAGCTTTGTGTTTTGCAACACACCATGGTTGGTCACAGCTGCTGCTTGTTCAGCTCCCATGCTGTGATTTTGCCATGTGTGTGCCCCGCCCTCCATAGCGTGTTATTTACTGTGTTACTAAAAACACCCAATAACGTAATGATTCTTCTCTATATAGACAGTTAAAATGTAATTAAATTAATTTAGATTTAATTAGCTAGTAACTTAGCAATAGCATTCAGGAAGGATACATCTAGATAGTTAAATTCGCTGAGACGAATTGAAGATTGAGAAACATAGAAAAAGAAGAAAAAGAAGGAAGAGAAATGGAAAAATCAGAAACGAGGGATTAGGTTAAATTCAAATTGCTTCACACTGCACACACACATCTGTATTTAAAAGCTTCAATTAAAGAGTGTTAACCCCTAATTGTGAAAGCTATTTGAGTATCTTAGCCTAAAATGAAACTATGCTAATTCGTGTTAGCTTAGCTGCTTCAAATGTTTTGTTTACAAACATGGCGTGTTGTGCTTTGTGAAGTTAGCACTTCCTGTGACAATTTGTTGTCACGGTAACCAATGCATGCCTGTGTAATTAATGCAGTTTAATGTCTGTCTATGTTAAACAGTCATAGTTTTAGAACGTGGTGCTTTCAGCCTTCAAGACTTGTTGCATTACCTAAGCATTTCGGTGAGTGCTTCTCTAATGCAATAATAAACTTCTTGCACTTGTTTAAAGTATTACAAAACGTGTTTACTGTAAGTTTAAACCGGTTTAAACATATATGTAGTTTTGTTTGCCTCACATATGAGTACTAAAGTACAGTATTACCCCTTTAATTTCACTCAGCGAGTGAAACACAGAAATGACCACCAGGTTGCTCGGCTTATATATACAGTCAAAGTGTAGATGAATTTCTTCAATCTAATTATAAACTATAAGGCCTTTATGCTGTAGAAAGGGGAGCAACACTCAAATCTACCTTGATATAACTTTACTGAGATTTCTTCTTCAAAGAAACCATTTAAACAATACTGCAATTTTGTGATTCACTAAAGCATATTACATTATGGTAAAGTTTGGACATGCCGCTGAGCTGAGAATCAGACTTACGCTTTGTCAAGACAGAATTATGCTTTAATACTGAAATTAGGGTATCTTCGCTAAAATCAGATTAACCTTACACAGATACCATTAAGCATGAAATACATAAAAACTCTCACAATTATAATAGCAGTACCAAATCAAACCCCCACTTTATCTGCATCTAAAAAAACCAGCAAATAGGGACACAACAGGGCATCTCAAGTCACACCCTATCTTAACCTGGGCTATCATGCACACACTTTTAAGTTGCCAGTGTTAAAACTCATAACTTTCGTTTTATCATGATTCTCCACCAATCTGTAACGAATCACCTCATGGGAAATATGAATAATTAACCAAAACTAGTTATAATTAACTATTCATATTTAGATCCACTGTAGATATTAGCTGACCACTCAGGATCAAACCGCTTGTCAATTTAAGAACGTTATTGTGCCTGTGGGGGAAGGAATAACTTGTCTTACTTTACATTGCTCTCGTGGAGTTGGGGTGTAACGTCAATCTGGTCTGCGAGATTAAGTGACTTCAGTTATGAGCAAACAATGAACAACGCCAAGTGTGATACAAGTAAGGTTTTATTAACTACATAAACATTTAAACTAGTCTAACATACTACATAAAACATTAAGCCGGTCTAACATAACACGTACACACACACACACACATACAGTTGTATAGGAAAGTGTTAAAGTTTAGCACTAAAGAAATAGACATAAGGAATGCATTTATGGACCCATTTTGCATATTCAGCAGATCTAAAACGTGAGGGAAAACGTCAGATTCTTAGTTCAAACCAACCTTGTAAAAAGGTGTAACTGATACTTATTATATCAATTAATAAGACTAAGTTTGAATACTTGCACTGTCTGAAAGAGAGGTTTGATGCAATCTGAAGATCCCACTATCGTGCTGAGTTGGTTGTGAGAAAGAGCTAATTTGAGCAGAATCACTTGATGAATTAAAAGGACTAGGCCGGAGCCTGGCACAAGCTTTGGTATCCTGGAACGTTTCTCACATCTTCATCTTTTTAGCATCTCCCACACCACCGACTGGGTGGGTCCCTGGAGCGGGGCCTTTAAGGTCGGAGAAGATATCCGCCTTTCAAGATGGGCTTGTCCAATGAGAAAAATGGAATTTCCGAGCGGGAGGTGGCAATTGCTGGAGGGTTTACGACCCTTTGTTCTCTAAGCATGGTAATTTGCAAATGGACTTAAATCGAAATTATTAACGATTCTTAGGGCCCTAATATATATTGCCTATGTTCCAATATATAATATACATGCTTGTTTTGATCATAAGAAGGCAAATTCATAGATACTAAACAAGGTAAGATTACATTTAGTGAAAAGGGATGATCAGGAATGGGTTCTCTCACAAGCATACTAAAATAGTCTAAAGAATTATCAAGACAAAATACACAATGACAATAATATACTCAATGGCCTGAAGAAATATGTGTGTTCATTCAAATAACGGTTTTTCTATGAATTAACTAGAACACAGTCCATTTCTACTCTGCTTTTCCTTGGGACATACAGAGATTTTCCCTGCTTTACATACTTTTGGCCAATAAACCCAGTGATATCAGCGTTGGTTTCCATGCAACAAAGAAGCCTGTTCGACTTCCTGGGGTGTTACGCATTCCGGGGGGAAGGGTTCATGGGTCCTCATATGGCTTGTTAACTGAGGTTACAGAGTATTTGTTATATAAAAAGAGAATATATAGTGTGTTGGATTGGTCCAGACGCTACAACAGAGAGAAATGATCAATAAAAATCAGAGTGTTATTTCAGACTAGACAAGTAGATTGTATTTCACAGACATAATTTCCCATTTTCTTATCCAATTTAAAGACAACAAAATCAGTAATAAGTCAAGTTATGGACTGCTTAGAAAGTCCACTGTAAAAGCAGTGTGAGATGTTTTTCAGATCCTTTTTAATTCCTTCAATTATATACAAAGTCTTATAATTATATGACATTATTTCCACAGGTGTGATGTACGCATTCAGAGCAACAAATGTATATTAAGTATATGCTGCTTTAAACACATCTTTGGCAAGTGTATTTGATATGTATTTTGTGCCTTGCAAGACAATACATGCTTGCATGACTATCCCAGGAACGAAAAGGTACATCCTATTCTACTGAAAGTGATTGTGTGGCTGTATACTTGATTTTATGCATCGGTAAGTAATGGGTGTATCTGAAATTGCAAAACCCATTAATTAGGAGGTGTTTAAATAATTTTGGCCTAGTAGTGTACCTATTATGTAATTAGGGCTGGACGATATGGCCAAAATTTATATCATGATATATTTCTTAATTTCGGTCGATACGATATAATTCCGATATCGATATGAACACTATTTAAAAAAGCCTTGTAAAAACTGCCCACAACAGATGTCTGTGCATACAAACTTATGAAAAATGAATTTGCCAACTCTATGACACCTCATATAAAACCATATAATACTTTAGAAGAAAAAAACAGCACAAATAAATTAATGTTCACCTTTTATTTGTATTTAGCCTTCATACAAACAAGAAATGTGAAATCACTGTCAAATAAAAATCTCAGACTCACCTAATTATTATTAATATCTTCTAACATACCAGTCAAAAGTTTTTGAACAGTAAGATTTTTTATGTTTCTTAAAGAATTATCTTCTGCTAACCAAGCCTGCATTTATTTTATCCAAAATACAGCAAAAAAAAACGTAATATTGTGAAATATTAATACAGTTTAAAATAACTGTTTTCTATTTTTAAATATTTTAAAATGTAATTTATTCCTGTGATGTCAAAGCTGAATTTTTTAGTATCATTACTCCAGTCTTCAGTGTCACATGATCCTTCAGAAATCATTCTAAAAGAGGCTGAGTTACTCTCAAAAATTTTTATTATGGTGAAAACAGCCGAGTAGATTTTTCAGGATTCTTAGATGAATAGAAGGTTGCAAAGAACAGCATTTATTTGAAATATAATTATTTTGTGACATTATAAATGTATTTACTGTCTCTTTTAATTTAAAGCATCTTTGCTAAATAAAAGTATTAATTTCTATAATTTCTTTCCAAAAAAAAAAAAAAAAAATCATACTGACTCCAAGCTTTTGAATGGTATAGTGTTTAATGTTACAAAAGCTTTTTATTTCAGCTAAATGCTGATCTTTGTCTTTCTGCTCATCAAAGAATCCTGAAAAAAAAATACTCAACTGTATATTGATAATCAGCAAATCAGTATATTAGAATGATTTCTGAAGTATCATGTGACACTGAAGATTGTAGTAATGGCTGATGAAAATTCAGCTTGCATCACAGAAATAAATTACTTTTAAAATATATTCAAATAGAAAAGTTCTAAATTTGACTGTTTTTGCTGTACTTGGATCAAATAAATGCAGACTTGGTGAACAGAAGAGAATTCTTAAAACAAAAATAAAAAAAAATCTTACTGTTCAAAAACTTTGACTTGTAGTGTAGGTCTTGATTATTGTTATAGATTTGAAACAAATGTCTTCAGCCCGGATAAAGAGTATGAAAATTGCTCTGAGTTGCCGCAGAAAAAAAAGAGCAACAACAAAAGCATGTTGCTGGAGATGGGTTTATTATTGAAAATGCAAACTGTTTGTGTGCCAGCAGGAGGCGCTGTGAGAGCGGGGGAATTAGCGGTAGCAAAAATCGAGCCGTTTAATCCGACGTATTCTGAAGAGACATGATTGATGAACAGATTTAATTTAGGCTTTAAATTCACATACACTGAAAAAATGCAAATATCCAAAACATCAAATATGGTAAACAGCACCTCAACCCTACTTCCTTGGCATTTAAAGGCACAATATGTAATTTTATGCCACTAGAGGGCACGTATTCAAAACAAACAAACAGACAAAGGCGTAGCTTGATGAGCTGTGACTGAGTGTGGAATCATGAGAGTTATCGTCTTCATCCCCACAGCCGAAGCAAATCCAACGGGACTCCAACGAGGCAGAAATCATGTTCATGGATGAGCTAATTATTTATTAACGTAGTAGAATGAAGCGGGTGAGGCTGAAAGCCCTTCGAAGCGAAACGGTCCGCTGAACGAGCGTTGAACACATACGGCTCGAAGCAGCGGAGCTTTATTATTCCACAGTCTACCGCTTCCGCTCCGTCCGGTTGTGCGGATGTGATTTTAAAAAATCAGTGCTGTTTTATCATACTAGATACGTTTGAAAGTTCTGTTATAATGCTGCTCTGTGTGGT
This sequence comes from Sinocyclocheilus anophthalmus, assembly GCA_018155175.1. NCBI lineage: Eukaryota > Metazoa > Chordata > Actinopteri > Cypriniformes > Cyprinidae > Sinocyclocheilus > Sinocyclocheilus anophthalmus. The sequence goes on from JADLZN010001629.1 coordinate 76,084, forward strand.
CGTCACCGGTCTATTAAAATGCATAGCATATTAAAGCGTCTTTGGTGTTTCCATGTTTTCTACAAAACAAAACCGGAAATCGAGGGGTTATGACGTCATTGGCAGGCGACACAATGGACACGATCTGTGTCACTAGTTAAAATTGCTTATTTCTCTGGATTTAAACATTCTTCTAAACATTTGGGATAACGTAAGTACACAAGTCAGCAAAATATATAACACTGTTCTAGTGGTTTTTGGATATTTTAATAAAAAAATCTTACATATTGTGCCTTTAAGAACCTCATTCTTGCGGAAGCTCAAATGTGCTTGAGCAATCTGCAAAAACAAACCTCATTGGTTCTCATGCTTCAAGCCTAATTAAACCTGTTCAGCATATAAACGGATTGTCCCCTCTTCAGAAGACATGGATTCAAGCACTTGATTCATATGAATTATGCTCACTATGTCTTCATGAACTTTTGATGAACTTTGAACAGACTTTTACCTAAAACTCTTTCACATTTAATTAAAAAATATCTTCATTTATGTTTCAAAGATGAGCAAACTTCTTATGGATTTGGAAAGATGTGAGGGTGAGTGATGAAAATGTTAATTTTTGAGTTAACTAACCCTTTACCTGAAGAACTTCACCTGTAGGTTATCACAAAAATCCATCATCCTTAAGGCTAATTCACACCACATCTGCAGACGCAGAGCAACTGCGACAGCTAACTGAGTACAGTCACTTCTCAGACGTTCCAAGACCTGACAAATGCCAATTCAAGTTGTTCAAGTGGCGAAAACAAGCACCAGCCAACACCAACAGGGGTAACACACTGATCAGACAAAACTCGACAACCGTGTCTGTTGCAGTTTGTTGACATGTGTTGGTGCAGTGTGAATTGGCCTTTAACCTCTGTAAAGGTGAAGTGTATAAAATATTTTCTCCTATTTTCTCCTCTTGTGCACTTTATGCATACCCTAGCCAATGTGCAAATATTGAAGTTTATTTTGGGCTTAAAGAGAAAGTGTAAACACTGTGGCTCTGTCATGCTATCAAAACAGAGCCATTCTGAGGCAGGACTATCTATCTATCGAGCCAATGGGGGACTGTTGAGGAAATCTTTTTGAAAACAATCTTTGCTTTAAAAAAAAACCCTGTCACTAGCATCACAGAAATTACACCTTTCACACCCTTTTAAGGTGGAACAGCTACAACAATAACACTCAAACTGCAACTCTTCTTGTTTCATTGACAATGTTCAGTTAACTATTAGTTAACTGTTGTTGACTGCTTTATACAATTACTAAAAATAGGACTTTAAAGCGGTCATATGATGCGATTTAAATTTTTCCTTTCTCTTTGGAGTGTTACAAGCTCTTTGTGCACAAAGAAGATCTGTAAAGTTGCAAAGACGAAAGGCTCAAATCCAAAGAGATATTCTTTATAAAAGTTAAGAGTCAGCCATGCCTACCTAAAACGGCTCGTTCTAACACGCCCCCACATGTCTACATCACTATGTGGGAAGATTTGCATAACGCCGCCCAAATGTTCACGCAAGGAAAGAAGGCATAACTTTTATTCTAGCTGTAGTATTGTTGTTGCTGCCGCCGTGTCGTGAAGGCACTGTGTGTTTCTCTGTGAAAGCGAAACTACTTTGTTTGGCCTTCCAAAAGAGGACGATATCTGCTTCATCATGCCTGGAGCTGATCCGTGCTGGTTGCTGAGGAAATGCATCAACTTCGTGCTGTGGATCGCCGGATCGGCTTTCACCGTGGATGAAGCGGAGTCCAGCCCGGGGTCGTCACATGTGGTTGCCGCAAGCCCACCGGCCGCACCGTTCTCAAGCCCACCACCTCTGCTCACTCTAGCCCCCGGCCGTTCCTCCTTTTCCTCCAGCCTCTGCCACGTCTAAGGCCCGCCATGTTGTGAAGGTGCTGTGTGTTTCGTTGTGAAAATGAAACTATTTTGTTTGGTCTTCCAAAAGAGGACACAACTAAATCTAGTGGTTATTTTGTATTTACAACACTGTTCCAGAACTGTTCAGCCCAAGTATTCAGATGTGTGCAGCGCGTTTTATGGAGGATTGTTTCCTGATCCGGGAGAGTAGACTACAATGCCGGCTGTTCTAACTCAAAGACTGTAAGTACGTTTTTTATATTTAAAGATTTTTTATATTTTTTATATTTAAAGCGAGTTTTTTGTGCAGTGTAGAGTAGTGCTTGTTGTTTGTCATTTCTCCGATCACAAATGCAGACATGGTTCTATGTTTACGCCGCGTGATGCAACGCAACGCGTAAAAAGAGTATAAGTCATTATAATCCATAATTATGTCCCCACTGGATGCAACAAGTGCCTCTTTATAATGGGTTTTCATGTTTTTGAATCATCGCACTGGCCTGACAGGGCATCATCACAATATGGTTAGGGGCGTAACATTTCCGTCACACGCTTGAGGTATTGGGGCCAATCACAACGCACTGGATAGCTGGCCAATCACAGCACACCTCGCTTTTTCAGACCGATGAGCTTTGTAAAAATCGACGCGTTTCAGAAAGGTGGGGCATAGAGGAGAAACAGTAATGTACAGTATGTGGAAAATAATGTGTTTTTTTAACCTTAAACGCATAAACACATTTCATTACATCATATACACAAAATGTTATTTTTAGCAGCATCATATGACCCTTTTAAACACAGGGTTTAGTTTCTGTGTTAAGCTGGGATAGGAGAATCAATTTTAACATTTATGCTGTAATTGTTCATGGCAATGTGATGCTTTGCTTTAAAATTCAATAATTCAGACCTACAGTTACGGTAATATGTCAATGAAAAAGGCCATACAGTTAGAATTGTGACTAAAGGCTAAAGTAGGATAAAGGCTCAAACCTGTGGCTAATCAAGACAAGGTACTTATGTTTTAGCCAATAACATAAGCAACAACATAACTCATAACAAAGTTGTGCATGGTCACATTGCAGCCCATATATTACCCTGAGTCATTAACGCTTGCCCATTGCATTGGTTATTTTAAAAAGATCATGATCTAATCAAATCATTTTCCTATACTGCTGTGGGGGATTTCCACCATTCTCATATTTTAAATCTGCCACCAAGTTAATGAGCCATAAGTCAATTAACTACTTTTAGTTTACAAGACAGAGGTTTTGAATGCTGGGGATGGGTATAATCCTCTCTGAAATCTGCCTCTGAAAATTCGTCCTGTGGTTTGCTGAGGGTGACATTTTGTCACGGACGAGATGAACTATATTTGCATCTGTGGTCTATATAAAGTTCTCAGTGTTCATCAATGTTAAATTACTTTCTCCTATTCCACTTTTAGAGACAACTACACTGAAAAAAAATGTTTCATTCATCCAGTTAAAAACATTTAGGGTAATGATTCAGATCTATATTTTTTAACCTGAGCCAATGAAAAATAAATAACTTGCCCCAAGGGTGTTATGAATGAAACATTTTTTTCAGTGTACAAGCTTATTTTTACTTTTTGACAAAAAGTGTCCATGAAATGCTGATGACACTCACCATGTTGAAGTGACTCCTAAAGCTCCAAAAAGCAGGCATGATGTGACATGGAGACATAAGAAACTAAATCTTGCTCTCAGACTTGGCTAAAGGATGTGGGGGGGTTAATGAACAGCTGAGACAACATGGGAACAAACATCCCAGGCTCAGATCACATGACAAAACAAAGCACAGATACAAAAGGGCGATTCTAGGAGCATCTATTAGCCCCACATTAACCTAAGAAGATATACACAAACATCAAATACAAATAAGGGCATGCTACATTAAAGGGGTCATATGATGTTACTAAAAAGAACATTATGTTGTGTATTTGGTGTAATGAAATTACTTTTCAATTACAAAATTATTGTTTCTCCTCTATGCCCCGCTTTCTGAAACGCGTTGATTTTTACAAAGCTCATCGGTCTGAAAAGCGAGGTGTGCTCTGATTGGTCAGCTATCCAGTGCATTGTGATTGGCCGAATACCTCAAGCGTGTGACAGAAATGTTACGCCCCTTACCATACTGTGATGCCGTGTCCTGTGCGGAGTGACTAGACAAAAACATTAAAATCCATTATAAAACGAGGCATTCGTTGCATCCAGTGACATACTTATGGATTATAATGACTTATACCGTCTTTTTACGCGTTGCATTGCATCGCGCCGCGTAAACATAAAATCATTTCTGCATTTGTGATCAGAGAAATGACTAACTACAAGCGCTATTCTACACTGCTCAAAACTCGCATTTGAATCGTCAGTGGCAAATTCTTTAAATATAAAAACGTACTTACAGTCTGTGAGTCAGAACAGCCGGCATTGTAGTCTACTCTACCAGGATCAGGAAACAGTCCTCCATAAAATGTGCTGCACACATCTGAATATTTGGGTTAACTGTTCTGGAACAGTGTTGTAAATAATACAACTTAACCACTGATTTCTAGTCGTGTCCTCTTTTGGAAGACCAAACAAAGTAGTTTCGCTTTCACAATGAAACACAGCGTCACACACGCGGGCTAGAGTGAGCGTAGGCTGGCGGCTAGAGTGATCAGCGGCCGAGGCCTTGAGTGACAGAGTCTGGCGGCTAGAGTGTCCGGCGGCTTGCGGCAACCACATTGGCTGACCGCCAGGGGGTTGGACGCCTCTTCCGTCCACGGTAAGCCGAGTACTTTAACAGGCGTGAAGTTTGAGTGTATTTCCTCAGCAACCAGCACGGATCAGCTCTAGGCATGACGAAGCGGATATCGTCCTCTTTTGGAAGGCCAAACAAAGTAGTTTCGCTTTCGCAACGAAACACACAACGCCTTCACGACATAGCGGCAGCGGCAACAATACTACAGCGAGAATTAAAGTTACGCCTTCTTTTTTTTGCTTGAACATTTGGGCGGCGTTATGCTAATATTTCCACATAGTGATGTAGACATGTGGGGTGTGTTAGAACGAGGTGTTTTAGGGGGGCGTGGATGAGTCTTAACTTTTATATAAAGAATATCTCTTTGGATTTGAGACTTTAGTCTTTGCAACTTCAAAAATCTTCTTTATGCACCAAGAGCTTTTAAAGAGAAACGAAAAATTGAAATCGCACCATATGACCCCTTTAAGAGTGGAAGTGAAAAATTTTTAAAAATTAACTTCTCTTCACTATATTGCAAAAATCTTGTTTACCTGGATGCAAATTTAGTGTAGCATGTGACATGAGACAAAAAACTAATGTGTCCCTCCCCTTTGCATTAAACCATCAAACTAATAAGATGGGGCATTGCATTCTTTATGACCTTCTTTGTAAAGGTGTATACAGGTTTTGGTGATGGTCTTTCAATAAAGGCCAAATCTCTCAGGTTTCATTAAAAATTATTTAATTTTGTATTCTGAAGATGAATGAAAGTGTTATGGGATTGGAACAACACGAGGGTCAGTAAATAATGACAGAATTTTCATTTATGGGTGAACTACCTAACTTAACTGAACTTAAGTTGACATAAGCAATTGAAAGTTGAGAGTAGCCATTAACTTCCATAGTGTTACCAACATTCTTCAAAACATATTTTTTGCTCGACAAAAAAAATGAAACTCATACAGGTTTGGAACTCTACTTGAGGATGAGTAAATGAGACGGGAATTTTCATTTTTGAAGAACTTACCCTTTAGTATTCAGTCATTTTAAAATGGTATTACAAATGGAAAGGAATTACTCTTAATATCTAAACAATAAAATAGTGCTAATATATATATAAAAAAAACCACCCCCGACCAATGGTCATTCATTTACAAGAGCATCAAAAAACTGAACAAATGTCTCACTCCTGAATATCTTGGTCGCAACCAAAACATCAGCCGGACTTTTACATATCAACAATTACATACAACCAGGCTCGGTTTTGGTCGTCCTACCAATTCTGACAGTGTATACATTCCTTAACATCAGAAGATGGATTCCAATGCATTAAAGTTTTGTTCTAACCCGTCCTGAATAAAGAAAAAAATACTACTCCATACTTACCCAAACAGTAAGCTTTTGAGAATGGTGTTTAAAATCGACATCACTATATGTTGTCATTTAGGGCTGCACGATTATGACAAAAATCATAATTCTCAATTATTCCCTTGAAATTGTAAGTATTATTACGAAGTAACAATTACATTAATGATATGTACAACCATTTTTGAAGCACCTGCATTCCATCATTTTTATATGAAAATAAACAAGCTGAAAACACTCAAACTGAACAAATTTTATTGCTTTTCTATAGTATTAAGCCTCAAATGTCAATAATACACTGGATTGGTTTCTTTAAATAAAAAAAGTAAAAATATGCATGATATTATTATGTTATACTAAAACTAAAATTAAAACAATGGAAAAACCCTTAAGATAACCTGTAGAAAGAAAAAAACCCACAAGCACTCAGAATAACATAAGTGGACTTTGAAAGATTGATTGAACGATTACGTAATAGTGGCATCCGTAATTGTAATCGCAATTAGAAGTTTGATTAATTGTGCAGCCCTATTGTCACTTCTTTGACCCAAATATTCTTTAACCTGTGACATACTAATAGCAACCGTGAAATTAAATTACTCATTATTTTTTTTTTTTTTTTATGCTGACAGCTTCCTCAGGTCTTGTGGCCTCATGAGATAGGAAAATGTCCACTAGTTCCAAATTTCAGAATCTCAGCGAAAGCAGTCGTCATCTGGTTATTGTTTGCCTTCTGTATCATAAAACTGCAGACTTGTATATCCTACTTATTTGGCATGTACTGCTTTTTGGATGTGAAGCAAGACCTGAAGAACTGAATAAATATCCAAAATGTGTGTAGCTTGGGAGACCTCTAGGATCAAGTTTGGGAACCACTGCACTATAAGCTTGTAAGCGCTGTACCTACTGCCATATGCAAAGAGGCGTTTTACATATAACTCTTAAAGGGGCAGCAGCAAAATTTAAAAAATGGGTGGAAATGATCAAGAAAAACTAAACCGACTGTTCTGTAAGACACTATGTGACAAAATATGAGGTCTTAGGGAAAATTTTATGAAAATAAAAAAGTATGATATGACCCCACTTTCTAGGCTACATGATATACACACATACCATTCCCTATTGTGTGACATCATGTTAGACAATTACAACATACCACAGTTTGAAAAGCTTCCAAGAAGCTCTGTCTAGTCACTGAAGGTTGTTAACTACCAAAGGAAGTAATTATAGGAAATACACAGAAAACTAAAAATATGCACAGACAGACATCTCCCTGCATGTTTACACACAGCGCTGATGCACTAGTCCCTCCCAAACCTCTCCTGGAGGCTACTAGACATTTTGTACTGTATGTCTTCCTCATCTTTCACATCCTTTTTTCCCTACATTCAATTTATTACAAATAATAATAATAATAATAAATGCTATTAAAGTTTTAAGATTTTACACTGTACATCTGTTAATGTACTTTTGTGCACTTATAAGGTCAATAACATTGACTGGATGAATACAGCTTGCAACAGGCACACAACCTATTTTAATAACTGCTTGTCCATCTGTTAAAAAGTCACCATGACTGTCTGCTCTGTAGTAGGTCTAAAAAAGAAAAAGAAAATTCCCTAAAAAGCAAAAATCAATAATACACTCTCTTCTCTAATTAAGCCCCCATCCTAAAACCAAATATTATCATCCTGAAATTCAAGGTCCCATATTGTCAAAACTTAAATTTCCTGGCTTTTTTCAGGATAACTGAGGTCTAGGGGCTATTTTACTACCATATAAGTTTCAAAACAGTCAGTCTACAGTATGCACACAGCCTGCATAAAGTAGCTGAGATTTTTCACGAACCGTTGTGAGTTCCGTAAAAAGTTGACATTAGAACTACACAGTCACCGCCTTCAGTCACCACCCCGAGCACCGCCCACCGCCCACCGTCCCCCGTCCCACTCTCCTTTTGCCAAACCCCCAGAAAACATTGCGTCCATGCCATTGCTGAGCAACAACAACACGGAAACATGTCGAAAAGGTTAACTTTAACCATGAAACCAGATCGGCCGGCCTGTAACGTTACACTCTCACTCAAAGAATGGACGATCTGACAGGATTGTTACTATGAGGTGGATCACATCTAAACGTGTATAGTAAAGACAAACTCACCGTGTCTAAGAAATACCAAACACCATCCTATTGTTTATACTTACGCTGATTGTGTTTCATTGGTCTCATTGCTCAGAAAACCTGACACAGCCAATACAAATATAAGTACACCACCAGTCAAAGTTTTAGACATCCTTGGTTGAATTGATGTTTCTTCTCATGATCTTAAAAACCTTTTGATGTGAAGGTTTACACTTAAATACTTGAAATTAGCTATAGTTAATGTAAACAGTGTAAAATATAAATTAAGTCTAATTGTGCCAGAGTCTACTTATAAAATTAGTTGCCCAAAAAGTGCCCAGCATAGATGAGAACTCCTTGAGTAAATTAATAAAAATTACAGTTTTGCTCACTACATAAATACCATACATGCATTTGTCAATGCATAGAATATTGTAAAACGGAGATAAATAGTGATAATAATGAATGAATATGTCTAAACCTTTGACTGATAGTGTATTTCAAAGAGCAGCAAATTTAACAGTCAAATAACAAGCCTCCAATATCAGGCTAAGGCAAATATTAGTCAATGAACTGAGTTTGTTTAGTGACATCAAGTTGCCCTGGTGATACAAAGGAACTCATTGCTGGATCTTTTGGACCACTGACCATTTCTTATCTCCCATATTGGAAGACTTCTAGGAGGTGGAAACTTCCAAACAGCAACATTACAAAACCTTTAAGCAAGGAATTGACTACAAACTGGAGACAAGTGCATTTTTTAAACACAGTTTCCCCAATGTGTTAGTGCCAGGAATCAGTGGCTATATCTCAAACCTAAGGAGATGACTACCTAGACAGCATTTGGGAGCATCATAAGCTACATTCACACTGGAATTCCTGAAATTCCTGAAAACTGCTTCTCCGTGAATGCAAAGCCAGAGTGCCAAAACTTGTCTGTGTGAACAGAGCTAATGTAGGGTGTGTGTGTTGTAGTGATAAAAGTTAAATTTTTCAACAGAACAACACAAATTTTCCAGACATTTTCCAAAATATCTATGTAAAGGATAGCTTTAGACACATAATAAACTCAGCTTACAGCTTAACTGAAGTTGAGCACTTGTTGCACATAGAAATAGCACATGCAATCAAGCTGATACAGTGAGGATTTTGAGGAAAAACTAATCACTGGTCTGGTCTCTCTATATGTCAGTCAGAAGCTCCTTTACTGTCAGGTGGGCAGTTCTTCGCCATAATAAACTACAAAGACGACCAGATTTTCTGCCACAAGTTAAACGTTACTCATGCACTGAAAAACAAAGTCGTGTATCAATTTTCACTCAGAAATCACTAATAAATTCCACAAAAAAATTACAAAGAAACACCAACTAACACATTGGATAAAACATTACATTTTAAAGTACAAACACTAAAATAGTATGTTCTTGTAAAAACAAACTCCAATTATCTTTGCTTTCTTTACAACTTCAAAAAATAAATTTACAGTGTGACTAATAATGATGCCCAAAAAATGCTGCCTAGGCAGGCAGCTAACTTCAGTTTAGATAAAGCCAGTAAATGTGTACATGTCCCTGGCTGTGAAGTTGGGGAAAAGAGCTTAAACGGTTGTTCAAGGCATTGCTTTTGCATCTTCTACACATAATCATGATGAAATTCACAAACCCTGTAGTGACATGACACGCAAACTGGCAGAAACTTTATTTTTCTAAAGATGTTCTAATAACCGAGAACATTCCTCAGCCATTAAGTCATAAATCCTGCCTCTTTCACAATTCTTCGGCTAAAACGTATCTTTTACATGTATTATACAATTGAAGGTCTTTCTGCAGAGCACTGCGTTACAATCCTTTTTTTCTTTTCTTCCTTGTAGAAACTTGTGAAACAATTGTTATCTTGTGTGAGAGACTGATAGACAGTGGCTACTCTTCATTCCTTTGTCTTTCAGATAAAGAAATGTCTCCTTAAACTACTAGACAAGAAAATGTCACTTGGATGAATAATCTAGGATTATGTGCAGATAGTGCAGAATTTGAAATATAGGCGATACCTCACGACTTTTCTATGTTTAAACTGTTAAAATCAGACGTTTGGTCTACACTGAGTGTAGACTCTCTTCTTGGCAGAGCTGAATATAATTCTATATGTAGTCAGTCAGTTTTTTATTTTTATTTTCAATAATCCCATCAAACGTTTAAATTGAGAAGTGAGCTAAACAACTTAAAAGAACAAAACATATCGCGTAATAACAGATGAATACAATTATTCTCAAAGCTGTCATACGGGGGACAAACAAGCATATGGCAATTTAACGCACACTTTCAACTTTAGTGGTTTGCTTGTGAATACTATGGCCAAATTATTTAGATTCCTCCCGAAAAACATCAGAAGGCAGATAACTTCAGTTGTATACTTTTACAAAATGAACGTACCATACAACTAAAATATTTCATCTAAAACAAAGTTTAGGAACGTAGGGGTATTGCTCGTGCAAGCACTTACCAAATACAAGAAAAGTTTAAAAACTTCGAAAGACGTCAACCGAACAACCCGTGATAAAGTTGCATTTATGTTAACAAGGTCTCTGTGGCACAAATGAAAATCCTGTCGAAGTAAAGGAGGACAATGAAAAGGTTATTCTGCTCAAACTACTCCGTTTGTTACTTGTGGCTATAACGATGACAGTCTGGTCATGTTCTCCTCCTACCGTAACCCTCCGCTTTTTTCGAAAGTGAACGAGTGCGCATGCGCAGACTGTTTAAAGCTTGTATTTATATATTTATTTTACTTTTACATTTATTGAACCCCTTTGGAATAAGAAACAGGCATTGTCATTGTTAAACACTGCTACAATAAATCCAAGCAGCATACACTAAAAAGGAATATAAACAAATTATAAATACCAAAATATATAAAAGCACGTTATAACAAATTATATTAAACTTAAGGGGAGAATAGTTCAATAATATTTCAAGCAATTTGGAGAGTTTAAGGGCACTTTTTCATCTTTTACTGTAAGGATCGAAATAATTATTTTTTTTTAAATGCCACAAACTTGGAGCAGCTTTAACAAATCTACATTTGAGTAAAAAAAAAAAAAAAAATTTTTCCCATAATTAAAATTTTATTGCACAAAAATTAAATTCTTAGGTTTGCATTAAAAAAAAAAACTACATTTTGTATTATTCAAAAGCAGGCACATTCTTTGTAATTAACCACTCCTGAGATTCAATATCTTTTTGACAAAATGTACAAACGTTGCTGTCCAAATTAAACTTTACTCTTAAAAAAATCACTCATTGGATAAATATAATTAATTGTTTTGAAGTTGACTTCCTTCATTTTAAGGTATAAAGAAAATTACATTTTGACCTTGTGGGGACATTTTTGGAGGTCCCCATGAGGAAACAAGCTTATAAATCATACAGAATGAGGTTTTTTGAGAAAGTAAAAATGCAGAAAGTTTCCTGTAAGGGGTAGGTTTAGGGGTGTAGGGCAATAGCACATACAGTTTGTACAGTATAAAAACCATTACGCCTATGGAATGTCCCCATAAAACATGGAAACACAACATGTGTGTGTGTGTGTGCTCATGGAATTCTTTTACCAGTGCATAAGAATATAATTACTTCACTGTATTTGAACTGTCCTTTATATTTTATACATACATATATTATTTCCTTGTTATTGTTAAAACCTTTTCTTTTTAATTTTACTTTTAATTTTCTTGAGAGTAGTAACTGTCCCTTGAATGTCGTAATTTTATATATTATGGACTGACAAGTAAAGACATTTCTTGGGATGTAAAAATGCACAAGTAACTCTTTATGGAAGTATTTCTCATACTGAGTCAACTTAACAATCATCACAGCTTACTTGCGCAACATTATTCTTCTCATGTTATAAATATAGAGTATTTTCACATAGCATTGCTACAAGTCTTCAGATATGCCATTATCAAGATTAAGATCAAGAACATTGCAACAAAACACGCCAAGACATGCCATAAACATGATTGTCAACCAACGCAACCTTCCTTTCTGAACAGGTGTGTTAATTCTGTTACCACGCCGCCAGTGTCTTTAACCAAAACCAGCTAAACAGAAAGACAGGTGACATGTCCTTGCAGTTGCTTACACAATCCTTAAATGACTCATGACAAGCAACAGCAAAAACATCCCACATTGAGAAAGAAAATCTGTTTAAATGTGGTCAAAGCTCTTTAGCTAATAAAAACTCAAAAAAGAAAATTCAAGCAGTAAGGTGAAAAAGAATGACAACTATCACATGGCCTTTCATTTCTATAACAAATAAAACATTTTTTTACTTGAATTATGCAGTGCGGGTGTTAACCTTGACGTTTAAGTTGAGAGCCAAACCTTTTCCTTCAGTTCAGATTGTTTTGTTATGCAATATGTTCACTGAGAGAGCAGTGACTGGCTGATACAATAAAGGAATATTATAATGACTGGGTTTTCACTAAGGCATTGAGGACAAAACTGAACAAGTCAAGACTTGCATGGAAGTGACAGAAGATTCCATGGAAACACTGGGTGGATGTTTGGGTTTTGTCTAAAACCATTAACCATTATATTGTGTTGATCAAGTAATTCAAGGTGAATAATGAAGTTTGAATGAAAGAAAGAGCAAATCTTTATTGTCATTGTAAACACCCAGTGGTACAGAACAATGAAATAGTGTTAGCAGCTCTTTAAGACACCAGATAACAAGTAGAGAACAATAAGTAATAAATAAATAGATAAAAGAAACACAAACACTATAAACATACTAAACAGTAGAACAGTAACAGCAAAAGTGTAATAAAGTGAGATTGTTACTATTGAGTACTTGTAATATTGCACCTAGAAAAGTGTACATAAATTGTAAACAATATATAGCCTACATAGTAAGCAGTATAAATGGTACTGCAGCAGGAATGTACTATTTATTATAAAGTGGGAAGTGCAAGAAGCAGTGCCTTCTAAAGACAACAGTATTGCACGTATATACATGAATTGTCAGCAGTGTTCACTGTTATTGATCGCGTAGGTATTGAGAAATAAAAGTCAGTGTCTCATACTCTTTATATATTAGATATATATATATTCTTCACTGTAAGTTTATAAGATACACAATAATGTCATAGTGAAAAATAAAATATTTAAAATCTTTTGTACAATTATGTTGTGGATAACTGCGACAAACAATTACCCCATTAAGGTGACAGGCAAAAATTTCACAAATTAGTTTATATAGATTTTTTAATAGATAAATTCTCCCTTATGGGACAAGAGGAGCAGGTCAGTGACACGGAAATGTGACAACCTCCACATGGGAAAAAAAAAAAACACAAAAAATCTCCAAATGGGGGCGGGAACTCCAAAATGGGGTGGGAGATTTAAAATAGGGCATGGCTTCCTCCCACTGACAGACAGGCACATGACACGCATGCGCAATTCCCCCCCCCCCCCCCCCACTAGCAAAAGTAGTTATGCGGCAGATCTCCAAAATGGGGCGTTAACTCCAAAAGTGGGCAGAACCTCCAAAATGGGGCGGGGTCTCCTTTCGCAAAGACTTTCACCATTGGCTCTGACTTCGGCCAGTTGTTATTGACTTACATTTCAAAATAAAAATTTATAAATTAAACATTGTTTCTAGTTCATCTAAAATAAAATATGCTATAGAAATAAATATTCTCCGTGAGAGCAGAGCCAAGCTCGTGGCCATTGGTGTTCGGACTGGAGTTTGAACCTCTGCTTCATGATATAAACGGGAATCACCCATGAGCTCTCCCGTGAGCCGTCCCAGCGCAGGGGAAAGACTCTATCGCTTTGTTCTAAACAACAGGGGCGTCCTGGGGCTCGAAATTCGCAGGGTAGGAGAGGGTAGTGACACTGGGTGTAACTAAAAACGTGCCATTGTCCGGTGAGGTCCGGTTGGTGAGTTACGGAACAATCTCATATCGCATAATCTACTGAACTGCATCTTTCTTTACCACGCTGCACCAATCCCGCCATGCAGTCAATCTCACTGGTTAAGGTTAGGGTCAGGTGTGAGGTAGGTTTAGGGGTTAGCATTTTTTGTAGCATAATGTAGGAAATCAACACTTTAATTGACACAGCCAATAAAATATTTAGAATCAGCTGTGGGGAGAAGGGTCTGGCTGCAGACATGCACTTGCACTCTCAGACTTGCACTCTCAGACACCTGCACTTCCGCGAGTGACGTCACTTGCAGTCTTTTTTAATTTTATTTAATTTATTAATTATTTTTTTAATTGAATCTCTTAACATTTTACACAAGTAGCCAGGTGGTGAAGACAAGGAAAAAAGAAACTAAATCACGAAGTCACTTGCAATCGCCGCTTGCACTCTTGGCTACTTGCAAATCACACGAATCGTGCGTGTTGCCAATGGAGACAAGACGCTGTGGCGATTAAATGATTCAAACTAATTTAGTACTATAACATACAGGATCCTGCAAGTCATCTGTAGGAGAAAAAGACAAGACCCGCAAATCCGTGGCCACAGAACAGCAGAATATGAATACAATGTGCAAAGTCTCTCATTAAGCGCTTTTAAAACCTCCGTAGAAAACCATAGACTTAATATGGCTTAATGTGTTAAGATTAAAAGATCAAATTCGATATATAGTTTATTCATTTAATGTACTAGGCTACTACAAGGCAAGCATATGCTCATGAACACAACGAGCAAACTTATACTTTTGCCTACAGCAAAACGCTTAATGTGCCATAACGTACTAAGATGATAAAGACCAAATTCAGTATTTCTTATTGTTGATGCAAACTACACAGACCATATGAACACGCATTAAGAAATTAATTAAGTGATATTAAATGGACCAACTCTATTCTGCTTATCTGTACATATTAATTGTGTTTTAATAATGAAGAGGAGCATATGAGGTCTTTATAATCTTAGACCGTTATGCCACATTATGCCACCTTTTGCGGTATGGGAGGAAAACACTATATACACACATTATATTAATAAACTTAATTTGATCTTTTAATAGCACTATCTTAATACATTAAGCCATAGCCTATTAAGTGTTTATGGTTTTCTACGGAGGTTTAAAAGTGCTTAAATAGAGACTTTGCGCATTGCATTCATATTCTGCTGTTCTGTGGCCACGGATTTGCGGGTCTTGTCTTTTTCTCCTACAGATGACTTGCAGGATCCTGTATGTTATAGTACTAAATTAGTTTTAATCATTTAACCACCACAGCGTCTTGTCTCCATTGGCAACACGCACGATTCGTGTGGATTGCAAGCAGCTGAGAGTGCAAGCGGCGATTGCAAGTGACTTCGTGATTTAGTTTCTTTTTTTCTTGTCTTCACCACCTGGCTACTTGTGTAAAATGTTGAGAGATTCAATTAAAAAAAATAATTAATCAATTAAATTAAATAAAAAAAGACAAGTGACGTCACTCGCAGGAGTGCAAGTCTGAAAATGCAAGTGCATGTCTGCAGCCAGACCCTACTGCAAACATGAGGTGCGAGCCCGGGAGTTGGTGCCCTATGCAAACTACTATATGCTATATGCACTATATGCACTCTGCATATAGGGAGCGGAGGTACTGGACCGCAACATATAGTGCTTGTTTAAAAGCAGGGCACAGTAGAGGTACAGTAGGATCCACAGCTAGATGAATTAGTATAGAAGAAGCCCTATGATTTTGAGTTTAGTTTTTTCTCCCTTATTTGTTTTGTTTTCTGTATGTTTTTCAAGGTTTCATTGTTCACAAAAATGTTGGAAGTTAAATAATTGGTTTTCTATCAAAAATGACTGGGTATAATACCAGTTTATATGTTAAAGGTTTATTTATTTATTTTTGGAACTTAACAAGCAAGTTGCATCGGAGCACAACAGGTGCACAGTTTTACACCGTGTGTGATGGATAGACAATGTATAAATATCATATTTTGGAATATAAATGGCTGTGGGTCACCTGTTAAAAGAAAAAAAATACTCGCATATCTTAAGATCAGAAAAACTGACATTGCTTTTTTTTTATTTACAAGAAACGCATTTTAAAGATGAAAAGGAAGCTTTCAAACTTAGACTTGACTGGGTCGGACATGTGTTTCATAATTCTGTGTCAAGCAAGAGGAGTGGAGTAGCCATACTAGTGAGGAAGAAAATACATTTTGTATTGATGAATCAACACAAAGACAAGGAAGGTCGTATACTCTACATAGAAGCAAAGCTCAACAATGTTAAAGTAGTGTTTTGTAATGTATATGCACCAAATAAGGAGGAGCCTGAAATCTTTCATAAGGTAAACAAAATATTAGCCAACCTCGAGGGACATGTTATACTTGGAGGTGACTTTAATCAAACTATGGATGGCATCCTGGACAGAAGTCAAAACAATATCAGATCAATCCCCAGAGATAGGGCTGCTATTCACACTCTTAAAGATGACAATGGATTAACAGATATTTGGTGACTGGTTAATCCACGAGAACGGGAATACACATTCTTCTCAAATTGTCATAAGACCTTTTCAAGAATTTATTATTTTCTGGTCTCCAATTCTTTAATTGACTCTGTTGCTGATTGTATAATTGGAGTAATAGGATTGACAGATCATGCACATGTGGAATTAAAATTAGAAGTGAATGTAGATTTTAAGAAACGGGGGAGGTGGAGCCTAAATACCTATATGCTGGAAGATAAGGTCTTTGTAGATTCATTGCAGGGTGATATAAAGATGTTTTTTTAACTTAATATTGGGTCAACTCAGAGATTAGCAACAGTATGTGATGCCTGTAAAGCATTTATCAGGGGAAAATGTATTGCTTATGCAAGTAGAAAAAAAAGAAAGTGTAAGAAAAGTGAAACTTTTAGAAAAACAAATCGGTGGTCTAGAAAAGGAATTGGTGCAACTTTTTACAGATTCAAAATTTAAACAGCTTTGTCAATTAAAATTTGATCTTCATGAATTCTTTAATAAAAAAGCAGATTATGCATTATTTAGATTGAAGACCACGTATTATGAGAGTGGGGAAAAAGCGGGGAAACTCCTTGCTAGGAGTTAATTGCAGCATGTCACGTCATACCTGCAATTAAGGAGGGAAATAAGGTGCTCACCTCCAACTCCAACAGAAATTAATAGGGGTTTCAACCAGTACTTTTCAAAACTGTACACATCAGAATCCATTTACAGTCAGAAGGAGTTTGTTGTATAATTCCGTACTTAATTAACCAATAAACCTCATATATACACTTTGTCCGTCACCTGTAGCTGTCATAAGCAAATACAGCCCTTACCTCTCATTAATGGGAAGTGGAATGCGAGGTAAAAGGTACAAGGAGAAAAGTAATTGAACGGAGAAGCAGGGTTTTAAAAAATATGAGGTAAGAAATGGAGATTTATGAAATAATTAAAGTAATGTGTGAAAATTAAATAAATAAGGATCGTTTTTGAAAGCGAGGTAAGGTTAAAAATAGTTTATAATATGAGAAGTGGAGATGGATCTTTGAATAATATAAAAAAACTGTAAAAATAATTCGAAAAGTTTAAATATTAAATTATAAATAATTAAATAAATAAATGGTGTCAAACATTTTAATAAAAGTTTAGGTACTTGAGTTTAAGTGTCTGAAGGAATTATAAGAAGAAGATCCGATTAGAATTAAAGAATGTACATACAGTATGTAAGGTAACTTATTCCCCCTCCTCGCTATGACAACCTTCCTAAACACTTCTCGCTCTCCCCCCCCCCCACCCTTTTTTGCGTTTTTCCCCCGTTGATGCCTCTTCTGCATGGAGTCTAAAAGCAGATCATTAATAGGAATCTCTAATTTACCTATTTGGTTCAGTCTTCGAATATGTGGGGTTTGACCGGGAAATTGAATAATTCCTATTTCACCCTCTCTTTTCATTTTCCGTGTCAAATCCTGCTTTAATTTCGGAATTCTATTTTCAGCACAGTCCATAATCACATACCCAATTCTTTCACTAGTGAACCATTTTTCAACATAAACATCAAAAATATTTCCTTTTCTCCTGATTAAGGTAACTTCACAAAATTGATGTCTTTTTAGCTCATATTCATTGTTGGATACTTATTGATGAACAATTGACTCTGTCCATCCTTTTCCACATATGTCTCCAGCACCTCGGATGAAAAGTAGACTTTCTCTAGCGAATCCAATGTGAGTTTAATCACTTCCAGAAACGCTTCGAAAGTCATCCCAGCCTTTCGGCTGTCTTCCCTCACAATTACTGCAGCCATCTGTAGAAAAGGCGACAATCATCAAAGAAAGAAAGTCCAAATTGACCTGTATTGACTATTTCTTCTTTTACATTACCTTCAATACTAATCTCTCTCATCTGTCTTAATTCGATAATTTGAAATACAATTCTCGGTACTTTACTTATAAATTCTGGTCTATTATATTGTCGTCCGTGGATACATAATTTTATCCACCAAGGTATAACATACATTCCATAATTGTCTGTTTCTAACATCATTTCAGTAAAACCACATACTCTTAATTCGATTCTGATGTCTACTCCAACTCTTACACTCATGGCATGAGCTAGTTGCCACACCGAAACAAAACCTTTAAAACCATTTTGAACCACTGTTTCAGGATTATTCATACACATTATACATCGGCGTTGGCCATCAATTAATTCTAAATACACTTTCCCAGTGTGACTTTTACACTCGAAACAATATTGATCACCCCTGTGATGCCTCCATTTATATAAAATTTCGTCCTCCTCTTTGTCTTGTTTCATCTGTTCCACGCCTGAAAGAACCATCTGTAAATCATGCAGATATGGAATCGGAATTAACTATGGCAATTTGTCCAAAGCATTTCCTGCACTTCTTGAGGGCTAGTTTAATTTTGTCCCATCTATTCATTAGTATGAGAATACCTAGGAACACTATGTTGTCATTACTCAGGAAGAATCCTAACATAAAAATAGCTAATGTCATAAGGCCAATCATAATCCATAAATTAGCCTCTTTTCCATATCGAAACATTAAAATTCCAATTAGATACAATGCACTAGTTAAAATAATAACTAGCTCCCCCCAATAAACTATTTCATTCCTTTTTATCATTATACCAACAATGTCGACAATCATTTTACTTAGGCTTGATAAGAACAGGATTAAAGCCCCTCTTGATTCCAGTAGATTCTGCCACCCTTCTGACACCATCATTAGGGAGCAGACTAAAATTATTCGACTTAATTTCTTCATTAATACGATCCTACCGATCTGTATACAACTAAGAAGAAGATGCCACCAGAGATTTCTGTTCAATCCTTGAATGGTCACCCAAATAATAAAAGCTGTGGTCTCTCCACAAACCTGCAGAAGGTCATCTGAAGAACCCGTGGAGTTCTCGTCAGGCTGCCCGTTAGTCTCATTCTTTGACCTGCTTATTGAATCGTTGGATGCCATTCTATCGTTATCAATTTCGATCTCTGTTGGACTTTTTTAGCAACAATTGGTTTAAATTCAAAATGATTTTTTTCCAAATTATATCCCTCAATTACCCAAATGTTCCTTTGTTTTCAGTCGCAAGTGAGTGTGAGCGCTCGCCTCGTGAGTTTTTCTCCTTATTCTTCTAACGGCTTAACTCCTCCTATTTCCTCTTCTGTAACTGTCTTACAGCAGAGGTTTTTCCGTTACGCTCTTTGTTCTCCTTCTGAAACGTCTGTGCCCCTTAGCTTGAAAATCTATTATTTTCTCTAGAACAGCTAATTCGTCCTTTTTATTCTCTTTCCGTGATAACAGTTGTTGTCCTACAGATGCACAGAGACATTTCACCACAATAAACAATAATACTAAGCCTAACATTATTATTCCCCCTTAAAGAACATACCAGCCAGCACTAACCAGGAAGCCAACCAACCCAGTCCACATGTCTGTTGTAACGAAATTAAATACAGCTTTAGCGCCCGTTTTTATCCCTGATATTCCTTTTTCTATGAATTCTCCGGGACTCTCGTGCCACCGCGGCCCTCCGAAGACCTTTTGACCTTTAATTTGTGTACTGCTATTACAGAGATAATTTTTTTAACCAGTCTAACCCCAAGTAATAGTTTTTATCCTTACCTTTGCACCAATTTTCCTTCCAGTCTTTTCTATCAATAGTCAATGATAAATCATCCATCGTTATTGCATCTAGCTTTGTCAGCGGCACATTGTTACCTCCTTTAGGGACCCTGTACCTTAACGTGCTATTAATTGCAATATACGCAGGCCCGTGGAATAATTTCCATCTCTGGTTTTTATCCACTACTCTCACTACTCCTCCAGCTCCATAACTCATCTCATATTTATTCGCCAGTTTACTCTTCTTAAATGTCCAAGGGAGAGGAACTATTCCCTTGGTCCAATAACACAAAACTGCTGCGATTTGATTTATTGTAAGATGATCATATCCTTTAGAGCATTTTTCAATATAAGCACCACATTCTTTTCCTGTCAGCGCAGCGCCATAGTCAAGGAAAATTAAAATTACTTATGAATACACCTCTTTGTCTCTTGTTCTTTTTTTTTTTTTTTTTTTTTTTTCTATGTAAAGGTTTAATCTTTTTAAATGTAATCTTCTCTTTATGCTTAAATTCGCACTTGTTATATTCCCTGTAAACGGGTCTGTCCCGTTAAGAAAATCATCACAATCCATTTTTTCTCCGTCTTTGTCACAAAAACTAGCATAAGAAAAATCACCATAGTCTTTTTTCGTATATTTATATTTCTGCCCATGGTTCCTGTTACTAATTTCATTTCTGACACATTGGTCCATTCGTTTCACTTCATTTTCGTAGTACTTTTTGATCTCACTTTCCGTCTTTAAGGCTTCGTCTAGTTTCAATTTTATTAAATATACATCTGTTTCCCATTTCATGCTATCTATTTCCCAATAACCGATTTTAAAATTAAATTTAACTCTCGGTATGGCCATTCTCTTCGTCCATATCCATGGAACCGTTTTATTTAATTCTAGGCTGATTCCAGATTCAGATCTGGTCTCCAGCTCTGCGTAACCTGTTTTTCGCAAGCCTACCAACCGGTCTCTAATTGTAGTTAACAAAGTATACTCGCCCTCGGGGTTTAACATTCGGCTACTTTTTATCCACTCTTCTGCATTTTGTTTTATTATACCTGCACTTTTTATTTTCTCTTGCGTTTTATCCCTTTTATTTCTTTTCATTGTTCCTTTATATTTGCATTGGCCTAGTTTCCACGGGTTGAAATTCTTACTTGAGCGAAATATCCAGCATCCCCCTAATTCTTCACTCGAACTAGTCCTGTATGTTGGTCCTAAAAAATATTTCATAGTTTTATTTCCTTCCCGTTCCTTGATAAAACTATTTTCTTCAAATATTTCTACCTTGTTACTGTGCCAATATTTCATTTTCACCGTACTTTTCAATTTAACCTTTGGCGTTCTGACCATGTAATACATATTTTTGCCTGTATTTAGGTTATCTAACCATTTCCAAAAATCCTTTGTTTTATTTTCTATTTCCTTTCTATTTCCTTTCTTGGTACACCACACAGACAGTTCAAATCCTGAGACATTCTGCCTTTCTACTTTTACTTCGGCTAAAATAATATCGCCTAACATGATTTCCCATTCTAACAGAAAGCTCACCCTAATTAAAATTAATAATATTATTCCTAAAAATAATAAAATCCATAATATTATACTCATCCATTTGCAGACTCGTCGCTGTCTCCTCAATTTTTTAATGATATCTTTCGCTTCTCCGAGCTCCTCCGTGATACTCTCCAGCGACGGCGTTCTGTTCATCTCTCTGTAAGCACATGTTAGTTCTTAGGCCCAATTAAGAGCCGTCTGGATCTTCTCAAGATTCCCTGCCGTACCACCTTCACTTCGGGTTGCTTCTCGTGCAACTCCACTTGAATTCCACCGATCCAGTCATAGTCGGGATG
>JADLZN010001629.1:106041-121041 GCA_018155175.1 Sinocyclocheilus anophthalmus
TATAGGTAAGATTACATGAACGATTGGTTCTATCATAAGCATGCATAAAATAGTCTACAATACAACAGATAATATACAAGACCGCAATAATATACACAATGACCTGAAGGATCTGTGTGTTCATTCAAAGAAAGGTTTTCCTATGAATTAATTAGTAGAGAAAAGTCTATTTCTACTGTGCATTTGCCTCTTGCTATTGAACATGCAGTGATTTTCCCTGCTCATATTCCATTAGGTCGTAAATGTATCTGGTCTCAGGGTTGCCTTGGTAACCAGGGTCCTGGGCCTTGTGTCGTTGCAGACATCCTGGCATCCAGTTTATTGGGTGAGGGGACTGTGACGATTTGTTAATCTAATGAATAATTGATTTGTTAAATCAAATGACAAATGGTGTGTCTGATTGGTCCAGACGCTACAATATTATTACACAATAATAATTATTATTATAGTACAATATAAGTCTAAATTATCCAGAGCAACTGGGAAGTCCACTGACACAGTATGATAAAAATAAAAAATAAATGTGACAGGCATAATTACCAGTTGTTGCTCAAGTGCAGCTGCAGTGATATCAGATGCAGGCCCTGAAGGTCGTGCAGTGGTCTGGAGAGAGGTGGGAGTTGGAATGACGGCTGAGCTGGTGGTGGCAGGTGATGGACCAGAGGATGGGTCCAGTAGCCCAACGGTTGGGTCCAAACCAGAATCTTCAAAGCCCTCATCTTCCAACTCTTCCTCTGTGCCTACATCTTCCAGTATCTGCTCAGTCTCCTCTGAGTCAGGTTGGACATCCTGCAAGGCCCTCCCTGTCTGGCGGTATAGGTAATCTATACCTATTAGCTCCCCTGGGACAGACAAGAAAATAAAATAGAGGAAAATGTACTTTTCAGAAAATTCATAAGATCATTCTATTTTATTGATATAGAAAATAGCCTCCTGATGGAAAGCTTAAACTAACCAGTGTAAACAGCAGGTGGCTGAAAAGAGGGGACAAGCTTCCTTCCAAGCACCTTGACACTGTAGTTGTTGACACAATGAACAAGCTACAACCTGAGTAGCTAAGCAGTGATGGATCCCCGACTGCCAGAGATGCAGCTTCACGGTCCTGGTTCCATCTGTAAAGGCCCTCAAGGAGGTACAGCTGGAAATTCAGGCTGTTGGCACTGGTTCCTTAAGATAGTACAATTATGAACAATATTGTTAGATTAACTTATTGTGTTTGGTTTTTTGACAGACTGTGTCAGTGTTTCCAGGTTAATAATAATAATTATAATGATAACAATAACAATACTACTACTATTACTACTACTACTAATAATAAAATGTTTAACTGCAAATATGTAATCTTGCTGATAGATAAAAAGTGATTCATACTGACCTGGAATGAACCTGTTCAGATGCAAGTGGAATGATTCAAGTGATGTGGACCCTCTTGCACATCTGTAGTTTGGCAATACAATGCCCTCCTTGGTAGTGGTGCCAGTTACAGTGTACAGGAGGACACCTGGTT
This sequence comes from Sinocyclocheilus anophthalmus, assembly GCA_018155175.1. Taxonomy (NCBI): domain Eukaryota; kingdom Metazoa; phylum Chordata; class Actinopteri; order Cypriniformes; family Cyprinidae; genus Sinocyclocheilus; species Sinocyclocheilus anophthalmus. The sequence continues at coordinate 107,549 of JADLZN010001629.1, forward strand.
CATCCTGAATGCACTTCACATGCTTCTTCTGGATTTGCCAGATGCGCTGCATCCTCTCGTGGTCCAAGAGAGGGACACCAAGATAGTCTCTGCCCCCATGAGCTCATTAAGAAGCAGTTCAATCATTATGATTGTCTGCCGCTCCCCTCTTGTCTGCCTCCTGCAGTGCAACGCTAGTACCTTCTTGGTGATCTGCTGGTCCACTAGTTGTTCAGTGATCCCAGGAAGTCAAGTCAAGTCAAGTCACCTTTATTATATAGGATTTTAACAATACAGATTGTGTCAAAGACACTGAACAGCATTAATTAGGAAAATAGTGTCATTAATACAAAATTACAATAGTAAACACTCAATATTCAGTTAAAGACAGTTCATCATTCAAATCAGTGATGTCATCATCCAGCTCAGTTAAATAATATCTTGCAATAAGTCAACGATAACGATGGAACTGAAGTGTCCCCAAAAACTAAGCCCTAAGCAAGCCAGAGGCGACAGCGGCAAGGAACCAAAACTCCATCGGTGACAGAATGGAGAAAAAACCTTGGGAGAAACCAGGCTCAGTCGGGGGGCCAGTTCTCCTCTGACCAGACAACCAGCAGTACGGAAAAATCAATATAAGACGTAATAAAACAGACGATGAATAATGAATAATAATAACAGCAATTATTATATGATGCAATCAAACTTATAGCAAAATGTGGTAGTTCACCTTCTTGTTTCAACTGTTCCCTCTTAGCTTGACGCAGCAAGGCAACATCTCCACTGTCCCACTCAAAAATGCAGCTTGACAGTCTGGACATAAAGATGGGGTAAAGAGAATGTGCATCCTTTGTACACCCAGATGCCAGTTGCCGCATGAAGTGGTATATGTCAAGCTTTACAACCAGGTCTGGCCACCTACCAAATCTTTGCTTTAGTTTTGTCTGTCCTGTGCCGTCCCGACAACATTCACAGTCAACATAGAGAAGCTGAGGAGGAGCCACACCTTGAGGAGCCACACGGATGAGATCAGCAGCCATGGTGTCAAGAGCAGGACCCTCCTGAGCAGTCAGGACACTGATGAGGATTTGGCCCACCTCATTGCTCACAGATGTAAGCCACAAGGCGGTTCCCTCGGCAAGGCTTGATAGCTTCTTGGTGATCTGTGATCACACAGAAAAGACAGTGAATGTCTAAAGCCCAAATAAACTTTCTTTTATATGTAAAATACTGAAATAATACTGTTTTTTTATATACAAAACATTAATTGAATTTTTCATGTCTTAACTGCTAATGTTGTATTTTAGACTTTTGTTTGTGAGGTAGGATTTTAAAGTGGCAAGAGATAAAAATTTTTTTACCTTTTTTGTGGAATCCATTTTTAATATATTGTCAAAGGTGGATGTTATGCTGGCTTTTATGTGATCCATTCTGCTTAAGATATTTCGGCCATAAACAGCCAGCATCCACCGGTGGGAAGGAATAGCCACTGGCTTAGGAGGTTCGTGGAACTTGATAGGGTGCAGGCTTGGCTGGACAACAAAGTCTGAGCATGCACCAAGGTAGCGACAAACACGCTTAAGCCACTCCTCGCTGTGATTTTCCCTCACCTGCCTGACCAAGCGGCTGGGGCTATTACCCAAGGTCCTCTCCCTCAGAAAACGGATCACCCGTATGTCACAGGCATATCTGCATTAAGAAACAAAGTGAAAAAGAGACCAAAAAAAGGCAAACATAAAAACAAGCTAATTTACAGTGTGTTTGAATGACAAACATTTGTGACACAGGCTAAATAATTTCAGTATACTCACTTTCGTGTCAGGATCAGTCGGAACTCCATTCTGTGTGCCAAATTCAGCTGGTCCAAGATGGTCTTGCTGGTGGAAATGTAACTCGTTTTACAACCAGCTGAACTGCACCAGAGAGTCTCCGTGATCATCAGGTAGTACCTATCCACATCCAAAACTTGGCGGGCTCTCTTGTGGGCTCCATAACCTGTGAGCTGTTTTCCACAAACAGGACAAGACAGCCTGACCCTCCAAAGGTGGTATGGCATCCACAAGAGAAGCCGGTGTGTGAAAAAACGCTCTGGAGTGGGGGCCTGATGATAAATGAGCGCTGGCTCCGGTGGATCATACCACAGCTTCAGGTCATTGCGCAGCAGCTTGTTCTTCCACAGAGCAGACAAAATCCACTTCTGATCCTGAGGTGGTATGGTCCCCATCACCTTTGCAGGCAGCCAGCCAGGCTCTGAAACAGGAGCAGTCTCCATGTCAGCAGTAGGGTGAGCTGAGCAACCAACCACAGATGGAGCTGCAGAGGTGACAAAAAAAGAGGTGGCAGTGGCAGATGCAGAGGTCACAGGGGCAAGAGGAGCAGAGGGGGTACCAGACGAGGAGGCGGGAGATGACACTTCCTTTATAAATAAAAAAGGCAAATATATATACAGTATATACATGACTGCAAGTCACTCATAAAGGATGCTTATTTGAAGTTAAGTATCATTGTGAAGAAAACCATTTAATTCAAGAGTTTCTCACAGCTCTAGCAGCTACCGATGGTATCGAGGAGGTGGTTGTTGACACAGGAGAGGGAGGAAGAGACAGAGTCGAGACAGTCTGAATGTACAATCTGGGACTGCGGGCAGGCGATGGTGTCCTCCTTGTCATGGCACTTGTGACAATGCTGGACATGGCAGAAGAATCAGAAGTGCAACTGATGGGATGAGAGAATATGACCACAGTTTACAACATTATATATAATATTAATCTGTCCTTATTAGGAATTACAGTAATGGCAACATAATTTAAACATATCTTTATGGAATGAAAATAACAGTAGCCTAACAAGACTACCCAGGCATAACAAGAATAAGAGTGCATAATATACGATCGTATTATACGATTGATTATATGATTGTAAAATCAAATTCAAACTGTCATTCTCTTTACATTACCTTGGCTGCATGCTTCCTGCCCAAATTTAAATTTGGCTTTAAAGCGGCACCCTGAGACCCACCAAACCGCGGCTTTATAAACTGAAAAAAAGAAGGAAAAAAAAGTAATCTTAAGAGGAGCCTTGTAAATTAAAATGCATATATGTGAATATGCTGAATTAATTCAGTACAGTAAATCTCATTACTTACTGATGCCATAGTCAAAGTTGGCTTGTGGGGTGTGAGTCGCCCAGATGTTGCTGTCTGCCCCGGTGTTGCAGCCAATGATGCAACAAGTGATGCAGATGAGGGACCTGGTGTCATTGAAGAGGACACTGACCTGGAAGGCTACAGGTTAAGAGAAAAGAAAATTAAATTTAATAATAGAGACTACAACACCAACACTTCATAATTTTAGGAAAATATTTTTGATACCTTTGTTGTATGGAATTCACAACTACATGTCTGTGTCCCTCCAAACAAAGACATTTGTCCCCTCAACTGCACTGGGCATTTTTCAATCTGTAATATTGTTTGACAGTGAATCATAAGAATGTGACCCCTTTCAATATGATATAGCTTTATGTTTTATGATTGTACACATCACTTTATCTAAATTTACCTTCAGATACATGTCATGCCACTTTCTCTGGCGGGGTGCCGGCCTGTTTCCTGCCTCAGAAGGCCAGACCCCTACAGCAGCAAATTTTCGCAGGCGCGACATCCACTCCTCGTCGCCCATAGCCCTGTGCTTTTTGTGTTTGGAAGCCATCTTCCATTACTAGAGTAAAAGAAATTGTAACTATTAAATTTACATTAGTAACTATTCAGTACATGGTATAACCATATACGTGGGTAGTTTTAACTCACTACTATAAAAATCCTGTATATAGATAGCATTTTTAAATCAGCAAATTCTATTACATTTCACCTCAGTGTATAATATATTAAAGCATAGTAGTATAGTAGTAGAATATATAGAAGTAATTTAGTACAATCATATTAAGTTTATTATCACACTGTAAAAAGTGATAAGGTTGACAACTTAAAAAAATTGAGGAAACCCGTTGCCTTAAAATTATTAAGTAAATAATAATAATAAAAAATAAGTTAAAAACTTAGTTTTGTGTTATTATTTACAACGGGTTACCTCAATTTTTTTAGGTTAAGTCAACATCACTTTTTACAGTGCAGTTGGTAAACACAAAGTCTCTTGTTATAACAGGTGCAACACCTGAATACAACACAATACTCATTCATTTTGGGTGTTAACAGTGAACACAATATCATCAGGTATTGCTCCAACGGTATACCAATGTTATAGACTACTAATTATAACAATGTAAATCGTTTGTTTCTCTGTCGAAAATAAGTTTCAACTAGCTCCATTAATTAATTCATTAATTCATAGCTAGCTAACGAACTAAATAAAACAACACCTTACCTAAAACAATGTAAAAGTTTATTTAAAAAAAACTACATTAACTCCCATAGGGGTTTTCTTAGTTTTAGCTAGCTAGTTAAATTGAGGAATCTTGCCTGGGTGGATTCAATTCCCAAGACGCTAAGATAGAATTGCAGAGACGTGATTCGTTGATATTGGACAGACGCTCGGTCCACAGGCACCGCTACGACTACGCCTGGCAGCAGCCTGCCTGCTTTCTTGTCTGTTGGCGATCAGCACAGGCAAAGCTTCAAACACAAAATCCAGCTGAAGGATGAGGTGGAAAAAAGGGTTCAGCCATCCCCATTGCTCAACGGCAAAGGGATGCCGTGACCCGGATTCGAACCGGGGTTGCTGCGGCCACAACGCAGAGTACTAACCACTATACGATCACGGCATGCCACTGGCTCACCCACGGTGACAACTGCAGCCCGAATACAAAAAGTGCCAGCGGTGTGTTTTCTCAATTTTAGAGGGACTGGACATTTCGCATATCTGTGCGAGGGATATGAAAGAAAAAAGCACGGCCACTCATCCTCACTGCTGTCAGCGGAGTGCGTAGTCGGCAGGATTTGAAGTCCATGATCTTAACCACTCGACCACGACTACCCATACAGGTGACTCTCTGCCCTGTTTGTGTGCAACACTGCTGCCTGACCCACTTGAAATCCATAGCCCTAGCCAGCTCAGTCACCCAGCCCCGCAAGCAGATAAAACAGCGGTCCCACTGAGGAGAAATCAGGCTGCCATGTCTCATCCTCTGGAATGGGGTTTTTCAGTGCTGGCCCTGGGGACCCACGGCACTGCACATTTCGTAGGTCTGTCTTATTCTACTCACTCAGTTCACTTCATGAGCGCTCTTTCCTAACGAGCTGACCATCAGAATCAGGTGTGCCAAACAAGGGAGATGCACAAGGTCCCCAGGAGCAGGCCAGAACACCACTCTATTAGAGAGACAGCAGCATAGATGGACCGACATGACAGCAAAATGAGGCCGCCAACAAGAACACAGAACTTCACCCTAACAACGACTTGAACCCTGGACCCTCAGATTAAAAGTCTGATGCTCTACCGACTGAGCTATCCGGGCTCTTGCACAGTGAATGCCTCTTAAGTTTTATATAAGAGCAGTTTTCCTACAGACCGCCCAGAAGAAACTCATTTGCCACACAGCTATGGGGTGAAAACCACAAGCAACTATGGCAGAGAGGAAAAAAGGACAAAGGCCTTAGAATACACAATTGTCTCCACAGAGTGCGGTACAACAAACTCCAACCGTAGCCGGCAGGGTTCCAACCTGCACGGGGAGACCCCAATGGTTTTCAAGTCCATCGCCTTAACCACTCACGTCCTTTCTCTGGCACTTCACCTTTGTTACTACGTTCTGGCTGCTCTTCCTGACTCTCTTGTCTGGGGTGTTCTGACCGATCACATTGCACAATTTGGCCAAGCTTCAAAACACACAAACATCACAGCTGACCCCAGGATGAGGGTGGAAAAAAAGGGTTCAGCGTCACCATTTTTGGTAACGCAAGGCGTATGACGGACCCTGGATTAGACCTGGGCGTTCTCGCACCGCCCCGAGCCCCAAACAACCGCCAGCCAGGACTCCAAACCATCTATAACATTTTCACGTGTCGACGTGTCATTCAGCTGGCTCGCGTCTATTCAGGTGATTGGGAGGACCACATCAATAGCTTGGAGAGAGTGTTTAGCAGGTTGAATGATGCCAAATTAACTCTGAATCTAGCAAAATGTGAGTTTGCTAAAGCTGTGGTAACTTACCTTGGGAAAAAAGTGGGTCAAGGTTGCGTAAGACCCGTAACCGCTAAGGTAGCGGTTGTTGTTGAATTTCCCGCTCCCAGTACCAAGCGTCACCAGTCCCTCCTGACCTGCCCCGGGTTTCAGGCTGGTCTCTCCTCCCCCTGCACTGGCTGGCTTCGGCCCGGATACTACTCCCCCCGTTGTGGTACCTTTTGCACACAAACAACACTTTGCAACAGCTGGGTATCCCTTATGACCTACTTAGCTCTGTTGAAGAAAAGAAATTTGTTTTGGATAGGGTGCCCTCCCCACAGTGCGGAGACTTATGCTATAGTTCGGCTGCTGCTGCCAAAGGATCTTCTTGACGTAATGCTCCAGTTCTCTCTGCACCTAATTTTCTTTTCCATTTAACGATTTCACTAGTGGTATCAAGTGCTGTGGGTGCAGATCTGCCCTCCCTCCCTGTTTGTGTGCCGTCGTACTTCCCAGTCAGGCACGGCCCATTGATGGCCAGGAGTACGAACACCCTAAGTTCCAGTCTGTTACTTCTCTAAGAAGTTCTCTAAGTGTCAACGAAACTACAGTACCATCGAGAAGGAGGCTCTCGCCCTAGTGATGGCACTCAAACATTTTGAAGTTTACGTGGGTGGTAGTTGTATGGCTCTTGTTGTCTATACTGACCACAACCTTCTAGTTTTTCTCTCCCTCATGTGCAACCTCAATCAGCGTTTGATGCGCTGGTCAATTTGTCTGCAGGAATATAACTTGGACATTCAACATAAGAAAGGTTCGGAGAACGTGGTGGCGGATGCACTCTCTAGAGCCTGCGATGCTGATGGTGACTGAGATGACTGGATGCTACTGTACACGGGAAAGTGACATGGTGTTTACAATCCATGGGTTGTAAATTTGATGATGGGGGTGTTACGTCCCAAGGCGTAATTATTTGTATTGGTTTCTTTGGTGTTATATTTGGACAGTATTTAATTGTTGATTAGTTTGTCTTTTGGCAGTGTTTTGTTTTCGCTCTCGCTCTCGCTCTCTCTCTTCTCTCTACTCCATGCCAAAGCTTAATGAAGATCAGCTGGTCCTAATTGTCATCAACTACTGACTCGCTCTGATTGGCTGCTGGAGGGAGAGTGTGTGGATAAAGCTGGAAACTCGGTGTGAAGTAGGTCTTCTTGGCCTCTGGAGATGGTTTTTTTCGCCTGCCCCAGACAATAGCATGTGTGCTAGTTGTTGCCTGTTTGCATAGTTGGTGTATAACTGTGAAAATTTGGAGAGAGGTTGTACTCTGTTTTGTTTTTTTTTTTTTTTTTTTTTTTTTTTTTTTCTGTGCAAGTAAATTTCTCACTAGTGAGTGTAAGCCAACCGTTATAATGACTTTTGGGCAGTAGGGAGGGGATGTTCCGTTCTTTTTATGTGTTGTCCATTTTGTTTTCTCCTGTTTTTGGCTAGAAAGGGAGTCAGGTAAGACTTTTGTTGTTTGTTTTGAATTTTGATTTGAGAGATTAGAAAGTACCCCTTTTTAGTAAATTAGACCTGTATGTTTGTTGTTTTGGCCTGGTCCCCTCCCGAAGCTTTATTTGCTCCGTGCTTAGTACTTTTTCTGAACTTGGTCAATAAACTAATTTTCTAGACCGTTGCGAAAGTCTGTGTGATTTTCTGTGGAGTGCTGGGACAGGAGAGAAGACCTCCAGGTTGCAGGTAGAAAAGCGGTTTCTTTTCTTCTGGCTTAATTTGCAAAATTTCCTTGTTTCGGCCACCCCTGACCCTAGACAGGGGAGGTATGTAACAATTGGGGGCTCGTCCATTTTGGATTGCGCGAGTTGGAACGTTTTTTTTTTTTTTCCCATGTTTTTCGTTACAAACTCCAAAATCTCGTTGTTAGATGGGTAGGTAAGGTTTGTTTGGCTGCTTTAAACTTTGGTGGGTGAGGAGGTCCTATATTGCAAATATGGATTTCGATTTGATAAAGTTCACGCTGTCTCCTTCTGTGGAGGAATTCAACTGTTGTCGAAAAAAAGATCTGCTTTTAATAGCTGACTTTTATAATATGACAGTTTCTAGAGCCACACGTAAACAAGCGATAAAAGAGGAGTTGTATAGCAGGTTAGTAGAGGCAGGTATTTTCCCAGAACAAGCGCTAGAGGAGGGGGATGAAGCTGACATTGGAACAGAAGATGACTCGAGCTCAGTAGCTAGCAGTAAAAATGCAGCTTCTGTAGATCCTGGGGTAGCTCTAAAATTAAAAGAGCTTGATCTCGCATTGAGAAAGCAGGAGCATGAGACACAGCTGCTGCGGCTGAGAGCTCTTGAAATCCAGGCAGATCGTGACATTAAGTTGCGTAAGCTTGAGTTAGAAGTGCAAACTCTGCGTAATCGCCCGATTCCTATACCTCGTTCTAGGCCGCCTTCCTCTAGTGATAGCATTGCGTCTAAATCTGAATTTGATGTTAGCAAATACGTCAGATTGGTACCACCTTTTCGCGAATCAGAGGTAGACTCTTATTTTGTTGCTTTCGAGCGTGTAGCCGCAAAGTTGAATTGGCCGGAAGACATGTGGGCTTTACTGTTGCAGTGTAACCTCGTTGGCAAAGCACAAGAGGTATGTGCTGCTTTGCCAATCGTGGAGTCGTTGGACTATGACACTGTGAAAACTGCTGTGTTGAGGGCATACGAGTTGGTGCCGGAGGCATATCGACAAAAGTTCAGGGCGTGTTTAAAGCAAGCCAAACAAACGTATGTTGAGTTTGCAAGAGAAAAAAAAATGCTTTTTGAAAAGTGGTGTCTTGCTAGTAAGGTTACCACATTCGAGAAATTGCAAGAATTGGTCTTACTTGAAGATTTTAAAACTTGCATATCGGAAAACGTTGTTGTTCATTTAAACGAACAAAAAGTGTCAAAGCTTTCTGATGCGGCGGTGCTTGCCGATGAATTTGCACTTACTCACCGAACTGTCTTTTTCTCTGCGCGTCAATCTAAAACTTCCCTGGCTACAGAATCTATAGTGCAGGATGCACTTAGAGTGAATGTCAGCAAGACTAGTGGTGGAGGGAAGTCATTCTCAAAGAGCGCAGAAAGAAGGAGGGTTTGCTTTTACTGTCTCGATCCTGGCCATATGATCGTGGATTGTAAGGCGTGGAAGCAAAGGGCTACAAATGCAAAACCTAAAAGTGTTGCGTTTGTACAATCAGTTCCTGAGTTGTTGGCTGCTGACATATCGTCCTATGGTCCCTTTCTTCTGACAGGTTATGTGTCGCTAGCTGGTGACTCTGCAGATAAGTGTGTGCAGGTGCTGAGAGATACTGGGTCGGCTCAATCCTTCGTGCTTGAGGATGTGTTGCCCTTCTCTGATGCATCATATACAGGTGCAAATGTCCTTGTGCGTGGTATCGAGATGGGCTGCATTAGCATTCCGTTACACAACGTTGACTTAAAGTCTGACCTTGTTACGGGCTTGGTTCAATTGGGTGTGTGTAAACAGTTGCCTGTAGACAATGTCGGCCTCATACTGGGAAATGACCTTGCCGGTGGTAATGTCTTTCCCAGTCCAATAGTTGTAAGCAAGCCAAGAGTCTGTGATTCCCTTGATATCGCTGCGACATATCCTTTAGCTTTTCCAGCGTGTGCTGTTACACGATCTCAGTCAAGAAGCTTTCAAGATGTTGTTGATCTCTCTGATTCTTTCCTGAGGGTAGAGCCTAAACCGGTAGAGTGCAGGTTATCGGTTGAGAGTGAAAGGGTCTCTGAGCATGACTCCCAACTTCCAGTTGAACTTCATTCTATAGTGGGTAGGGAACATTTGGCTGCTGCCCAGAAGTTAGACCCTACACTTGTAAACTGCATTAGTGCTGCAGTTAACAGTCGTAATCTTTTGTTGGCAAAGGTAGCATACTTTTGGGAAAATGGGGTTCTGATGCGCAAGTGGCAGCCAAAATCTTCAGACGGAGGTGAGTGGCAAGCAGTATATCAGATTGTTTTGCCTTCCAACTACCGTTCCCATGTTTTGAAATTGGCACACGCAAATGTTCTTGCTGGACACCTCGGTGTCACTAAAACATTTCAGCGGATCGTTAAACATTTCTACTGGCCTGGAATCAAATCTGCTGTCTCTTGTTACTGCCGGTCATGTGACATCTGCCAGCGTGCGGGTAAACCAAACCAAACCATTCCTAAAGCTCCTCTTCAGCCGATTCCTGTCATAGGAGAACCATTTGAGAGGCTGGTGATTGACTGTGTAGGGCCCCTTCCTAAGTCGAAACATGGGCACCAGTTTATTTTGACAATGATGTGTACTGCTACCCGTTATCCTGAAGCCGTACCATTGCGTACGTTGAAAGCACAAGTAGTGCTGAAAGAGGTTGTAAGGTTTTGCACCACCTTTGGCTTGCCCAGAGTTATTCAAACTGACCAGGGGTCAAACTTCACCTCAAAGGTGTTTGGACAAATGTTGAAAGAGTTAGGAATAAACCATCACATGTCTAGTGCATACCACCCTGAGTCACAAGGAGCGGTGGAACGTTTTCATCAAACCCTAAAAACTTTGCTCCGCACTTTTTGTATCGAGACTGGAAAGGACTGGGTGGATGGCTTGCCATTGCTCATGTTTGCGGTGAGAGAGTCTGTTCAGGAGTCACTTGGATTTAGCCCTGCTGAGCTTGTGTTTGCTCATACTGTTCGTGGCCCCTTGAAGTTGTTAAAGGAGCAGTTAATAGGTAAGGATAGTGCACCTATTTCTGTGCTAGACTATGTCAGTTCTTTCCGTGAACATCTGCACAAAGCCTGCAAACTGGCAAGAGTTCATCTTTCCATGGCACAGTCAAAGATGAAGGCCCACTTTGACAAAAGAACGGTACAGCGCAGTTTTCAGCCGGGTGAGTCTGTGCTTGTGTTACTTCCTATTCCTGGCTCAGCTCTGCAGGCTAAGTTTTCGGGGCCTTATGTCATTGAACAGAAACTGAGTGAAACCAATTATGTTGTGGGTACCCCTGATCGCAGACGCAAGAATAGAGTATGTCATGTTAATATGTTGAAGTCCTATGTTGCACGGGACGTAACTAAACCAACACTTCTCTCTGCATCACCGTGTAAACCTTGTGTTACACTAGTTCCTGACTGTTTTTTTGTTGAGGAAGACTGGCTGCTGGCTGAACCTCAGACTCCTGGTGTGCGTCTGAATAACTCTGCCATGTTGGGTAAAATAGAGTCACATTTGTCATATTTGCCAAAGAATCAGCGGGAAGATATTGTAAAATTGTTACAAAAGTATCCCAAACTGTTCTCTGATATTCCAGGAAGAACCACAGTGTTATCTCATGATATTGAGGTAGGTAACTCTGTCCCTATCAAACAGCACCCGTACAGAGTAAATCCTGCAAAACGAGAGATCATGAAAACTGAGGTAGACTACCTGCTTAAAAATGGGCTGGCTGTTCTTAGCCAAAGTCCCTGGAGTTCTCCATGCCTGCTGGTCCCGAAGCCTGATTCAACCTTTCGTTTCTGTACTGACTATCGGAAGGTAAATAGCGTCACCAAACCTGATTCTTTTCCCTTACCCCGTATGGACGATTGCGTAGATAAGGTTGGTGCTTCAAAGTTTGTCACAAAGTTAGATCTATTAAAGGGCTATTGGCAGGTCCCTTTAACTGCACGTGCATGTGAAATCTCGGCATTTGTCACCCCTGACAACTTTCTCCAGTACAATTGTATGGCTTTTGGGATGCGAAATGCCCCAGCCACATTCCAGAGGCTCATGCAAAAAGTTTTGTCAGGGTTGTGCGACTGTGACGCTTACTTGGATGACATTGTGGTCTATTCAGGTGATTGGGAGGACCACATCAATAGCTTGGAGAGAGTGTTTAGCAGGTTGAATGATGCCAAATTAACTCTGAATCTAGCAAAATGTGAGTTTGCTAAAGCTGTGGTAACTTACCTTGGGAAAAAAGTGGGTCAAGGTTGCGTAAGACCCGTAACCGCTAAGGTAGCGGCTGTTGTTGAATTTCCCGCTCCCAGTACCAAGCGTCAGTTGCGCCGGTTTCTGGGGATGGTGGGATACTACCGGGGATTTTGCAAAAACTTTGCAACAGTGGTGTCTCCCCTTACTGACCTACTTAGCTCTGTGAAGAAATTTGTTTGGAGTCCCCAGTGTGAGAATGCTTTTCTTGCTGCCAAAGATCTTCTCTGTAATGCTCCAGTTCTCTCTGCCCCTAATTTTTCTTTTCCATTTAAGCTACAAGTGGATGCAAGTGCTGTGGGAGCAGGTGCTGTCCTGCTGCAGGAGGATGATGGAGGAGTAGAACATCCAGTCTGTTACTTCTCTAAGAAGTTCTCTAAGTGTCAACGAAACTACAGTACCATCGAGAAGGAGGCTCTCGCCCTAGTGATGGCACTCAAACATTTTGAAGTTTACGTGGGTGGTAGTTGTATGCCTCTTGTTGTCTATACTGACCACAACCTTCTAGTTTTTCTCTCCCTCATGTGCAACCTCAATCAGCGTTTGATGCGCTGGTCAATTTGTCTGCAAGAATAGAACTTGAACATTAAACATAAGAAAGGTTCGGAGAACGTGGTGGCGGATGCACTCTCTAGAGCCTGCGATGCTGATGGTGACTGAGATGACTGGATGCTACTGTACACGGGAAAGTGTCATGGTGTTTACAATCCATGGGTTGTAAATTTGATGATGGGGGTGTTACGTCCCAAGGCGTAATTACTTGTATTGGTTTCTTTGGTGTTATATTTGGACAGTATTTAATTGTTGATTAGTTTGTCTTTTGGCAGTGTTTTGTTTTCGCTCTCGCTCTCTCTCTTCTCTCTACTCCATGCAAAGCTTAATGAAGATCAACTGGTCCTAATTGTCATCAACTACTGACTCACTCTGATTGGCTGCTGGAGGGAGAGTGTGTGGATAAAGCTGGAAACTCGGTGTGAAGTAGGTCTTCTTGGCCTCTGGAGATGGTTTTTTTCGCCTGCCCCAGACAATAGCATGTGTGCTAGTTGTTGCCTGTTTGCATAGTTGGTGTATAACTGTGAAAATTTGGAGAGAGGTTGTTACTCTGTTTTGTGCAAGTAAACTCACTACGTGAGGTTTAAGCCAACCGTTTATAATTACTTTTGGTGCAGTAGGGAGGAGGATGCCGTTTCTTTTAAAGGTCCATGTTTTCTCCTGTTTTTGGCTAGAAAGGGAGTCAGGTAAGACTTTTGTTGTTTGTTTTGAATTTTGATTTGAGAGATTAGAAAGTACCCCTTTTTAGTAAATTAGACCTGTATGTTTGTTGTTTTGGCCTGGTCCCCTCCCTGCTTTGCCTTTTTTTTACTCTCTTCCTGCTTTCCCGACCTTGCTTAGAACTTTTGGTCGAAATTGACGTC